>JAJOOS010011966.1:0-20674 GCA_029582725.1 Solanum chiquidenum
TTCTCTATTTTACATAGGTTGTGGAAGGTGGAAATCAAGATTAGGTGCGAGAGAAGTGCTTTTGCAATGATATCTCTTGAAGCTGCCTCTATATTTTTATCTTTATTTTATTAATGTTTAGCATATCTTAGTTATACTTTAAAGTTGGATAAACGTTACATAATATTAGTTTTTCTTTGAGGAGTATGTAGTGAATATCATTTTCTATTTGTTCTTCATTAGTAATATATAACAATGTGCAGCTTATTATTATTATTATTATCTTTCTTTCTTTAGTATGTTTTTTTTAAAATTGTATATTTATTATTATGGAACAAACTAGGTTATGAATTTTAAGATATTAATGTATTATTTAAAAAATATAAATTTTCTATAAATTATCAAATTTACAAAACCTAGTTAAATACAAATGGAAAATAGTATTAGTACGAATGACTAATGACAAAACATTTTGTCCTTAAAAGCATAACTTTTAGCGACGACTCTATAATATTTTTTAAGACGGTCATGTTTTCATCATAAAAGTGTAACATTTGGTGACAAGAATATTTTTAGTCCCAAAATAGCCTACTTATTACCTACGAATTGACTTTGTATTTTATGACAATTATGATCCTCTCTAGTTATGACATTCTATAGTCACAATTTTGTTTTGTGAGTAAAAGAAATATTTTTAGTGACGACCTAATCGTTTTCAACTACAAAATTATAAAAAAATTAAAGTTGTCACTAATTTATACATTTAGGGACAAAAAGAGAATTTGTATGTAAAGGGAAGTTTTTTGTGACAGAATAATGTTTGTTCAACGACGAAATACATTTAAATTTAGAGACAAATGACGTCGTCACTAATTATATATTACAATAAGTGACGCATCGATTTCGTCGGCATTAATAACCTTTTTAGTGACGAAAAGCTACCATTGTCTACAAAAAAATATAATTTCTATGATGAACAAGATTGTAATAGATATTATACATTTGGGGACGAAAAATATTTTCATAGTAAATAGAACTATAATTAGTGACGAATCACTAAGTTGTGCCTGTATACATTTGGTGACATATGATTTAGGGACGAATGCTTGACAATTTGTGTTTCATCACAAAAGTTTTTTTGTGACGAAATATGTGCTTTAGGTGACAAAATTATTCGTAACTGAAAATCAATTTTGTTGTAGTGAGGTTTTTTTTTTGGGGTTTAGAATTTACGAGTTAGGGCATTATATGGTTTAGAGCTTAGAGGTTTTGGGTTTTTAAGGGTTATGTTTTTTGAAGGTTTTTTAAGGTTTAGGGTTTTGGGCTTAGGGTTTTTTGTGGTTTTTAGGTTTTGGGTTTATAGATATTTAGGATTTAGGGTGTAGAGTTTATGGTTTTGTAGGGATTTTAAATGGTTTTAGGGTTTATTTTAGGGTGTATAGGATTTAGAGTTTTTTAAGGCTTAAGGTTTAGGGTTTCTTAGGGTTTTAGGTTTAGGATTTGGGGTTTTAGGTTAGGATTTAGGATATAGGGCTTAGGGTTTTTTTAGGTTAAGGGTTTTATCTAGGTTTTTAGGGTTTAGGGCTTCAGAATTTTTTAGGTTTAGATTTTTAGAGTTTTATAAATTTAGGGATTAGGGGTTATTTTTTTGTGTTTTTTAGGGTTTAACATATACGATTTAGGGCTTTATAAGGTTTACAACTTAGAGTTTTTTAGGTTTAGGGGTATTGGGTTTTTATGGGTTAAGTGTTTCTTACGGTTTAGGGTTTAGGGCTTAGTTTTTTTTTGTGTTTTTAAAGTTAAAGGTTTATGGAATTTCAGTATTTAGGGTTTAGAGCTTAGGGCTCTGTATCTATTTTAATTGGGTTTTAGAGTTTATTTTAGGGTGTCTTAAGGTTTAGGGTTTAGGGTTTCTTATGGTTTTAGGTTAGGGTGTAGGGTTTAGGGCTTAGGGTTCTTTTATGTTTATGGTTTTAGGTTAATCGTTTTAACTAGGTTTTTAGGGTTTAAGTCTTTGGGTTTTTTAGGTTCAAGTTTTTATGGTTTTATAGGTTTAGGGTTTAGGGCTTAGGTTTTTTTTTTTGTATTTTTTAGGATTTAGCATATACGATTTAGGGCTCTATAGGGATTAGAACTTATATTTTTTTAGGTTTAGGGGTTCTTTGGTTTAAAGGATTTTTATGGGTTAAGAGTTTCTTAGGGTTCAAGGTTTAGTAGGGGTTTTAAATTGTTTTTATGGTTAATTTTAGGGTTTATAGGATTAAGGGTTTCTTATGGTTTAGGGTTTAGGATTTCTTAGCATTTTACGTTTAGGATTTAGGGTTTTAGGGTTTTAGGGTTTTGGGCTTACGGATTTTTAGGTTTAGTATGCTTAAGGGTTTTATCTAGTTTTTAGGGTTTAGGGTTTTAGGTTTTTTAGGTTAAGGTTTAGGGGTTTATAGGTTTAAGGTTTAGGGCTTAGTTTTTTTTGTGTTTTTAGGGTTTAACATTTACGATTTAGGGCTCTATAGGGTTTAGAGCTTAGTGTTTTTGGCGTCAAAGGTTTTTTGGGTTTTTAGGGTTTTTAAGGGTTAAGTGTTTCTTAGGGTTTATGGTTTTAGATTAGGGTTTAGGATTTTAGGCTTAGGTTTTTTTTGGGTTTCGGGTTTTTGGTTAGGGTTTTATCAAAGTTGTTAGGGTTTAGGGCTTTAGGTTTTTTATGTTAAGGTTTATAGGGATTTATAGGTTTAGGGTTTGGGGCTTGTTCTTTTTTTGTGTTTTGTAGGTTTAGGGTTTATGGATTTTTAGGATTTAGGGTTTAGAGCTTAGGATTTTGTAGGGGTTTTAAATGGTTTTTAGGGTTTATTTTGGGGTTTATAGGATTTAGGATTTCTTAAGGTTTACGGTGTAAAGTTTCTTAGGGATTTAGATTTCGCATTTAGGGTTTTAGGTATGGGTTTAGGGTTTTATTAGGTTTAGGATTTTAGGTTCAGGGATTTATCTAGATTTTTAGGGTTTAGGGCTTTGGTTTTTTTGGATTAAGGTTTTTTAGGATTTTATAGGTTTAGAGTTTAGGGTTTGAGGGTTTTTGTTTTTGTGTTTTTTAGGGTTTAGCATATACGATTTAGGGCTTTATAGGGTTGAAAGCTTAGAGTTTTTTGGGTTAAGGGGTTTTGGGTTTTGTACGGTTTTGAAGGCTAAAGTGTTTCTTAAATTATTGTAGGGTTTAGGGTTTAGTGCTTATGTTTTTTTTTTTGTCTTTTTTAGGTTTGGGGTTTAGAGCTTAGGGGTCTGTAGGGGGTATTAAATGTGTTTTATGGTTTATTTTAGGGTTTATAATATGTAGGTTTTCTTAAGGTTTAGGGTTTCTTAGAGTTTTAGGATTTAAGGATTTCGGTTAGGGTTTAGGGTTAAGGGATTAGGGTGTTTTTAGGTTTTGCATTTTAGGTTAAGGGTTTTATCTAAGTTTTTAGGGTTTAAGGCTTTGGGACTTTAGGTTATGGTTTTTTTGGGTTTTTTTGGTTTAGGGCTTAGTATTTTTTTGTGTGTTTTTAGGGTTTAGAATATATGATTTTGGGCTCTATAGGGTTTAGAGCTTTGAGTTTTTTAGGTTTAGGGGTTTTTGGTTTATAGGATTGAGGGTTTCTTAAGGCGTAGGTTTTAAGGTTTCTTAGGGTTTTAGGTTTTGGATTTAGGGTTTTAGGTTAGGGTGTAGGGTTTAAGGATTACAGTTTTTTTATGTTTAGGGTTGTAGGTTAATAATTTTATCTAGGTTTTTAGTGTTTATGGCTTTGGGTGTTTTAGGCTCAGGTTTTTTAGGTTTTATAGGTTTAGGGTTTAGGTCTTTGGATTTTTTTTTTTTTTTTTTAGGGTTTAGCATATACGATTTAGGGGTTTATAGGGTTTAGAGATTAGAGCATTTTAGGTTTAGAGATTTTCTGGTTTTCTAGGGTTTTTTAGGGTTAAGTGTCTCTTAGGGTTTTTTAGGGTTTAGGGTTTAGGTCTCAAGGTTTTTTTGTGTTTTTAGGTTTAGGGTGTATGAATTTTTAGGATTTAGGGTTTAGTGCTTAGGGGTTTGTAGGGGTGTTAATTTTTTTTTAGGGTTTATTTAAGGGTTTATAGGATTTAGAGTTTCTTATGGTTTATGGTTTCTTAGGGTTTAGGGTATTAGGTTTGGATTTAGGGTTTACGACTTAGGGTTTATTGGATTTAAGGTTTTGTCTAGGTTTTTAGGGTTTACGGCTTTGGGTTTTTTAGGTTAAAATTATTTAGGGTTTTATAGGTTTAGGTTTTTTTTTGTGTTTTGTAGGGTTTAGAAAATAAGATTTAGGGCTTTATAAGGCTTAGAGCTTAGAGTTTTTTGGGTCTAGGGGATTTTGGGTTTTTTAGGGCTTTTAAGGGTTAAGTTTCTCTTAGGAATTTTTAGGGGTTATGGCTTATGGCTTAGGGATTTTTGTGTTTGTAAGGTTTAGGGTTTATAGATTTTTTTGATCAAGGGTTTAGATCATAGGTTTTGTAGGGGTTTTAGGGTTTATTTTAGGGTTTATAGTATTAACGATTTCTTAGGGTTTAGGGTTTCATAAGGTTTTGGGTTTATGATTTAGGGTTTTAGGTTAGCATTTAAGGTTTAGGTCTTAGGGTTTTTTAAGGTTTAGGGTTTTAGGTTAAGGGTATTATCTAAGTTTTTAGGGTTTAAGGGTTTGAATTTTTTAGGTTAATGGTTTTTAGGGTTTTATAGGTTTAGGGTTTAGGGCTTATTTATTTATTTTTTTGTGTTTTTTAGGGTTTAGGTGTTTTTAGGTATTTTGGGCTTAGGGTGTTTTGTGTTTTTTAAGGTTTAGGGTTTACGGATTTTTAGGAATAAGGGTTTATGGTTTGATATTTTTTTCCTTAATGTACTTTGATTCTTCTCTTTAAGGTTAGCAGTCATTTTTAATTTATCGTATGATAATTTTAGTGTTCGGATCATCTTATGATCCCTCCACAAGTAATATATATCTTACCTTCCGTCAATGTATTTACCAAATAATTATATCCACCAAAAAATGAAGTAATGGAAAGAAATCACTCACTCTTAAATTAAAAGTAGTGGTTTAATTACACAGTTCATCGTATGATAATTTTAGAGGTTTTAAGGTTTAGAGATTTTGGGTTTTGTAGGGTTTTTAAGGGTTAAGTGTTTCTTAGGGTTTTGTAGGGTTTAGGGTTTAGTGCTTAGGTTTGTTTGTATTTTTAGGATTTAGGGTTCAGAGCTTAGGGGTTTGTAGGGGTTTAAATGTGTTTTATGATTTTTTTTGGGGTTTATAGGATTTAGGGTTTCTTAGGGTTTTAGGTTTAGGATTTAAGGTTTAAGGTTAGGGTTTAGGGTTAAGGGCTTAGCATTTTTTTAGGTTTAGGGTTTAGGGTAAGTGTTTTTATCTAGGTTTTTAGGGTTTAGATCTTTGGGATTTTTGGGTTAAGGTTTTTTAGGATTTTGTAGGTGTGTGGCTTAGGTTTTTTTTTTTGTGTTTTTAGGGTTTAGCATATATGATTTAGGGCATTATAGTGTTTGGAGTTTAGAATTTTTTAGGTTTAGGGGTTTTTGGGTTTTTAGGGTTTTTAAGTGTTAAGTGTTTCTTAGGGTTTTATAGGGTTTAGGGTTTAGGGCTTAGGGTTTTTTTGTGTTTTTTAGGTTTAGGGTTTACGAATTTTTAGGATTTAATGTTTAGATTTCAGGGTTTTAAATGGTTTTTAGGGTTTATTTTAAGGTTTATAGGATTTAGGGTTTCTTAAGCTTTAGGCTTTAGGGTTTATGGTTTAGGATTTAGGGTTTTAGGTTGGCGTTTAGGGTTTAGGGCTTAGGATTTTTTTAGGTTAAGGGTTTTATCTATGTTTTTAGGGTTTAGGGCTTAGAGTGTTTTAGGTTAAGGTTTTTTTACGGTTTTATCGATGTAGGGTTTAGGGCTTAGGTTTTTTTTGTCCTATTAGGGTTTAGCATATATGATTTAGGGCTTTATAGGGTGTAGAGCTTAGAGTTTTTTTAGGTTTAGGGGTTTTTGGCGTTTTTAGGGTCTTTAATGGTTAAGTTTCTCTTAGGGTTTTTTTAGGATTTAGGGTTCAACGCTTAGGGTTTATTGTTTGGTTTAGGTTGAGGGTTTACGGATTTTTAATATTTATGGTTTAGAGCTTAGAGTTTTGTTGGGGTTTTAAATGATTTAGGGTTTATTTTAGGGTTTATAGAATTTAGAATTTCTTAAGATTTATGGTTTCTCTTGGTGTTACGTTTAGGATTTAGGGTTTTAGGTTAAGGGCTTAGGGATTTTTAGGTTTAGGGATTCAACTTAAGGGTTTTATCTATGTTTTTAGGGTTAAGGGCTTTGTGTTTTTAGGTTAAGGTTTTTAGGCTTTTATAGGTTTAGGGTTTAGGGTTAGGGTTTTTATTGTGTGTTTTAGGGTTTCGCATATACGATTTAGGACTTTTCAGAGTTTAGAGCTTAGAGTTTTTGTAGGTTTAGAGGTTTTGGGGTTTTAAGGGTTAAGCGTTTTATTGCATTTATTAGGGTTTAGAGATTTATAGGGTTTATTTTAGGCTTTATAGGATTTAGGGTTTCTTAGGGTTTGGGTTTTAAGTTAGGGTTAAGGGTTTCAATAGGGATTAAAGCTTAGATTTTTTAGGTTTAAGGGTTTTTTTTTTCATTTTTAGAGTTTTTAAGGGTTAAGTGTTTCTTAGGGCTTAGGGCATAGGACTGATTTTTATTTTTTTTTGTGTTTTTAACGTTTAAGGTTTATGGAATTTTAGGATATAGGGTTTAGAGCTTAGGGTTTTTTAGGAATTTTAAATAGTTTTAAGGGTTTATAGGATTTAGGGTTTCTTAAGGTTTAGGGTTTTAGGTTTAGGATTTAGGGTTTAGTGTTTAGGGTTTTAGGTTAAGGGTTTTATCTAGGTTTTTAGGGTTTAGGGCTTTGGGTTAAAGGGTTAAAGGGTTTTATAGGTTTAGGGTTTAGGGCTTATGGTTTTTTTTTTTGTGTTTTTTAGGGTTTAGCATATACAATTTATGACTTTATAGGGTTTAGAGCTTAGAGTTTTTTTGGGTTTAGGGGGTTTTGGAGTTTTTAGGGATTTTAACGGTTAAGAGTTTCTTATGGTTTTTTTAGGTTTTAAGGTTTAGGGCTTTGGGTTTTTTGTGTTTTTTAAGTTTAGGGTTTACGAATTTGTGGGATTTAGGGTTTACAACTTATGGTTTTGTAGGGGTTTTAAAAGGTTTTGTGGTTTATTTTGGGGTATATAATATTTAGAGTTTTTTAAGGTTTAGAGTTTAGGGTTTCTTAGGGTTTTAAGTTTAGGATTTAGGGTTTTAGGTTAGGGTTAAGCTTTTAGGGATTAGGGTTTTTTGTAGAATTAGGTTTTTAGGTTAAAGGCTTTACCTAGGTGTTTAGGGTTTAGGGCTTTGGGTTTTTTAGGTTAAGGTTTTAGGGTTTTATAGGTTTAGGGTTTAGGGCTTAGTGTTTTTTTTTGTGTTTATTAGGGTTTAGCATATACGATTAGGGATTTATAGGGTTTAGAGCTTAGAGTTTTTTAGGTTTACGGGTTTTTTAGGGTTTTTAAAGGTTAAGTGTTTCTTAGGATTTCAAGGGTTTAGGGTTTAGGGTTTAGGGCATAGGTTTTTTTTTTGTGTTTTTTAGGTTTAGGGTTTATAGATTTTTAGGATTCAGTGTTTAGAGCTTAGGGCTTTGTAGGGGTTTTAAATGGCTTTTCTGGTTTATTTTAGGGTTTATTGGATTTAGTGTTTCTTAAGGTTTAGGGTATAGAGTTTCTTAGGGTTTTAGGTTTAAGATTTAGTGTTTTAGGTTATGGTTTAGGGTTTAAGGCTTAGGGTTATTTTAGATTTAAGGTTGTAGGTTAAGGGTTTCATCTATGTTTTTAGGGTTCAGGGCTTTGTGTTTTTTGAGTTAAAGTTTTTATGGTTTCATAGGTTTAGGGTTTAGGTTTTTCTTTGTGTTTTTTAGGGTTAAGCATATACAATTCAGGATTTTGTAGGGTTTAGAACTTAGAGTTTTTTAGGTTTCAGATTTTTTGGGGGTTTTAAGGGTTAAGTGTTTCTTAGGGGTTTTTAGGGTTTAGGGTTTAGGGCTTAGGGTCTTTTTATGTTTTTTAGGTTTATGGTTTACAGATTGTTTGGATTTAAGGATTAGAGCTTAGGGTTTTGTAGGGGTTCTAAATGGTTTTTAGGGTTTATTTTAGGTTTTAAAGTATTTAGGGCTTCTTAAGGTCTAGGGCTTCTTAGGATTTTAGGTTTAGGATTTAGGGTTTTAGGCTAGGGCTTAGGTTTTTTTTTTGTGTTTTTTATGGTGTAGCATATACGATTTAGGGATTTATTGGGTTTAGAGCTTAGAATATTTTAGGTTTAGGGTGGGTTTTTGGAGTTTTTAGGGGTTTTAAGGTTTAAGTGTTTATCCGAATTTTTTAGGGCTTAGTTTTTTCTTTTGTTTTTTTTACGTTAAGGCTTTATGAATTTTTAGGATTTAGGGTTTAGAGCTCAGGGTTATGTAGGGGTTTTAAATTGTTTTTTATGTTTATCTTAGGGTTTATAGGTTTTAGGGTTTCTTAAGGTTTAGGGTTTAGGGTTTATGGTTTAGGATTTAGGGTTTTAGGTTAGGGTTTAGTGTTTAGGGTTAGAGTTTTTTTTTAGGTTAAGGGATTTATCTATGTTTTAGGGTATAGGGCTTTGGGTGTTTTAAGTTAAGTTTTTTAGGGTTTTATAGGTTTAGGGATTAGGGCTTAGGTTTTTTTTTGTCTTTTTAAGGTCTAGCATATACGATTTAGAGCTTTATAGGGTTTACAGCTTAGAGTTTTATAGGTTTAGGGTTTTTTTAGGAATTTTAAGGGTTAAGTGTTTCCTAGAATTTATTAGGGTTTAGGGTTTAAGGCTTTGTTTTTTTTTTTTGGGTTTTTTAGGTTTCAGATTTATGGATTTTTAGGATATAGGGTTTAGAGCTTAGGGTTTTGTAGAGATTTTAAATTATTTTTAGGGTTTACTTTAGGCCATATAGGATTTAGGTTTTCTAAAAGTTTTAGGTTTATACATATTTTTAGGATTTAGGGTTTGTAAGGGTTTTAAATAGTTTTTAGGGTTTTTTTAAGGTTTTCTTAAGGTTTAGGGTTTAGCATTTCATAGGGTTTTAGGATTAGGATTTAGGGTTTTAGGATTAGGATTTAGGGTTTTAGGTTAGGGTTTAGGGTTTAGGGTTTTTTTAATTTTAGGGTTTTAGGTTAAGGGTTTTATCTCAATTTTTATGGTTTAGGGCTTTGGGTTTTTTAGGGTTTTATAGGTTTTGGGTGTAGGGCTTAATTTTTTATGTTGTGTTTTTTAAAGATTTAGCATATACAATTTAGGGCTTTATAGGGTTTAGAGCTTAGAGTTTTTTAGGTTAGGTTTTTTAAGGTTTACTATTTCTCAGGGTTTTTAAGGGTTTAGGGCTTAGGTTTTTCTTTGTTTCTTAGGTTTAGGCTTTACAAATTTTTAGTATTTAGGGTTTAGAGCTTAGGATTTTGTAGGGGTTTTAAATGATTTTTAGGGTTTATTTTAGGGTTTATAGGATTTAGGGTTTCTTAAGGTCTAGGGTTTCTTAAGATTTTAGGTTTAGGATTTAGTGTATTAGGCTAGGGCTTAGGGTTTAGGGTTTTGGGTTAAGAGTTTTATAGATTTTTAGGGTTTTAAACGATAAGGTTTTAGGGCTTTGGTTTTTTTTGTTTTGTATATTTTATGGAGTAGCTGATACGATTTAGGGCTTTATTGAGTTTAGAGCTTAGAATTTTTTAGGTTTAGGGTTTTTGGGGGTTTTAGGGGTTTTAAGGTTTAAGTGTTTCTCCAAGTATTTTAGGGTTTAGGCTTTTTTTGTTTTTTTTTGGGTTAAGGGTTTATGAATTTTTAGGATTTAGGGTCAGAGCTTAGGGTTATGTAGGAGTTTTAAATGGGTTTTAATGTTTATCTTAGGGTTTATAGGATTTAGGGCTTCTTAATGTTTAGGGTTTAGGGTTTATGGTGTAGGATTTTGGGTTTTAGGTTAGGGTTTAGTGTTTAGGGGTTAGGGTTTTTCTTAGGTTAAGGGTTTTATCTATGTTTTTGGGGTATAGGGCTTTGGGTGTTTTAAGTTAAGTTTTTTAGGGTTTTATAGGTTTAGGGATTAGGGCTTAGGTTTTTTTTTTGTCTTTTTAAAGTCTAGCATTGTAATGACCCAAAAGATCATTTTAGAAATTTTCTTAAAATTACCACTTTACTCCTCCCGGTAGTTGTTTCGAATTATTTTTAATCAATCGGTGAAGTTGATATGAGAATTTTTAACTATTCAATAATTATATCTATTTAATTAACAAATAATTCTTAATTAATTAATTAATTTAATTGATAGTTTTTATTTATTAAATTCCTATTCCATTTAACTGCACGTACGGAATGAAATTAAAAGCAGTTTCTTAAGTTTTGATTGTAACAAAAGGAGCCGCCGCTTGACAGTCGGCATATACCAACCAGAGCGATGGCCACGTTAGTCAGGTAAGAATTAACTACACCTCAATATATATAATTGTGTGTATGGAATGAAGTTATATCATTGTTGTTATTATAATGGTAAAAAATATAATCTTTTTATAGTTCATTAATGACTGCCAAATAAATTTGAATTTTGAGAAATTAAGGTCAAATATTGCGGCTAATAAGAAAATAAATATTAGCTTATCAATTGCTACATATTGTTGAAATGGCTCTGTTTCATATGGAGCTTGCTGGTGAGGAGTTGTTCTCCTTGGCTTAAGCGATTCCACCACTGGTTTCGTAACCAGTGGTTCTTATATGTACTAGTTCTTATTTTATTTTCACATTATAATTCATGTTTTGATATATTAATATATGTAATTAAACAATGGGAGTATTGTATTATGCGAAGATCATTAGATTTATGATATTAGAGAAATTGAAACTTAACCCTAGACTTGAAACTTGAAAATCTGATAAATGAAATGTTAATTGACATCAAGATTTAGGAACTTGATTACAAATTTGGGTGGATTTTTGGTTCAAGTCTAAACACATAGTATTGTGGGTGTTGTTAGTTTCAAAATCTTATTGTGGTGATTTGTTTGAATAGATTGCATTTATTTGAAGTCCAATGAAAGGGGAAGACTCAAGTCCCAGAGTGATCGTTCAATTATTTGAGGCAAGTGGATTTCTAAACCCTTGTTAAGTGTATGAAATTCGTGTATTTCCTTGTGGTATGTGTTTGGGAGTAATGGGACTTGGTGAAGGGTTGACTTGTCCACCTTGATTAATTTTAATGATGAAAAGAGGTAATAAAAGACAATGTGATTAATTGTTTGTGTGTGATGTGTTGAGAATGGTACCAATACCGGTGTTATAAAGGAAAAGTTTATTACTATAGAAAGCGGATTGTAATGCGAGAATGCCAAAGCATATTGGCATTAGCTGATATATTATTGACTTGATTTATTATGTGTGATTGTGTTCTTTACTGAAATCGTATAATTGTGATAATTGAGGTGATTATATGTCATAGCGACATTTGATTCATTGAGATGTTGCATCATCCCCTTTATTTGATATCATATTGTGCATATGCATTGACATGAATTTGAGTATGAGTAAAGGTCTAACACGTGGAGATTGTCCGTGTTGAGATCGAGTATGATTATAATTTGGGCACGTGGAGATCATCCGTGCGAGGAATTGATTCTGATTATAAGTTAGGCACGTGGAGATCGTCCGTGCTGGGGATTGTTTGATTTTATGATAGTGCGTTGAGATCATCCACACAGATACGCGGAGATCGTCCGTGTCGGTATATGGACCTCGCGAGTCCCCCATGGGTCATGAACTCTCGATGTATTTCTGAGGAGTATCATGTATATACAGTTGAGAGAGTACTTGGTATTTGAGGCATATCATTTCATGGTGTCATATTGCATTGCATCCCATGACATCCTTCATTCTTGATGATTATGTATTTTATTAGTGGTTGGAAAGTACTTGATATTTGGTGACCTCTATTTGATGAACTTGATCTTGTGTGTTAATCATACTGTGAGTGCCTTTTTATGGAGGTTGTAATTGATGAATATTGAGCTTGTTGTTGAGAATTGTGATTGTTAGAATGTTGTTGTTGAGATATGTACTTGTAAATGGTGAACTGTTAGGTTGGGCTGGTTTTATGCAGGTTGTAGTGTAGAGGTTCGGTTGGGGTGTAAGGAGTACCCGTATTTTATCCCCTTAGCTTGTGTTTAGAGGTTTACTTGCTGAGTACCGTGTGGTTTGGTATTCACCCCTTGCTTCTACAATTTTTGTAGGTTATTAGCCTAGACCTTTGTGATATTTCCTTTCTCCTAGTCTGAGGCTTCTTATGGAGGGTTGTGAGGTAGCTGCTTGTCATTTCAGCGGACCTTCTTACTCTTATTTATGATCTTGTTCTATTGTAGAAACAATGTCATTTGAGACTTATATTTTTATTTTGAATCAATTGTAATACTTTAGAGACTAGTACACGTGACAACCAGATTTTGGGGGTATTTTTGAGTTTATTATAAAAATTTCTGCATTCACTATATTAGTTGGGTTTTAGGCTGACTTGTCTTGATGGGATAAGACGAGTGTCATCACGTCCATTTTTGGGTCGTGACAAAATGGTATCAGAGCCCCAGGTTCGTAGGTCTCACGTGTGTACAAGCTGAGTCTAAGTAGAGTCTCGAGGATCGGTACGGAGACGTCTGTACTTTTCTTCGAGAGACTATAGTGACTTTTAGGAAAAATCTTCTTTTAGGAAAAATCTTCACTTCTTGGATCTCTATTGTGCGTACTTGGTCTGGTTTTATTTCTTATCGCTTCACTTCATTCACTCTCACTTATAGTGATGACTCGTGCATAGTTCCTCATGTGGGTAGTTGGGGTGTTGTGTATGGCTTGGAGTCTAGATCTGGTTTGGAAGTGATATAGTTATTGAAAGGAGGCTTGGTCAGACTAAGAATGTTCAGCATTTTGAAGGGGTTGAGTAAGATTAGTTACCCTAGTAAAGAGAATAGTTCTTGTGTGGTATATACGATATTTAGAGTGGTTTAACAATTGGAAGTGATATGATTAAAAAGATGGCTAGATAATGGACAAGTATCTTTGGAAACTACAATTAATAAAGTTGTCATAACATGTATGAGTTACTTAGCGAATGGTGAGAATGATGTTGCACCAATTGAGGTTAGAATCTCTTTTGTGGTTTCATAGATTGAGTGTATACCAAAGAAGGTCATGATACAACTATTACAATGGTGCCAATTCTTACTTGGTTAGAGTTATGGAATGTGTTACTTTTGTTATGGACCTGATCTACGAAGGAATGCATATCGCTTTTGATGAGAGACTGAACGAATTTGGTAGTGTATAATAGTTACTTAATGGGTAGAAATGGGTGCACTATTTGGGTACAATCTTCTCGGTATGTATGATGTGTTCTAGTGGTGGATCTAACGAACTTTCACGATATGGTACCAGTGGTATATAAAAATGGATATGTCGATTGTTAAGTGAAAATACTAACTACTTAAGGAGTTATCTATTGTATCACATGCTCATATAATAAGATTTATTGGATTGATATTTGAGAAACCAACTAGCTTGTTACTATAGATGAATGAGTTAAACATTATTTATAAGGGAAATTTTAGTGGTGGATCTTTGGTATGGTATTAATACATTTCGGTTGTGAAGTGTATCCCGAAATTCTAAATGAGGTCAGATAATTTTATCTTAAGCTCCAAATGAGTAGATTGATATCGGAATGACAAACTTATGGGTAAAGAAAGTCTTAGTGAGTATACTTGGGTGAATGAAATTGGAGAATTTTAGTAAGGAAGTGCATATAAATTGAGTGAGTTCCTTGGATGGCTGGCATAGCTAGGTTTGGGATGTCATGTTGATGGCAAGGTTGAATTCGTGGTGATAACAAGAGCTAACTGAGCATGATGGCAATAAGAGTTCGTGATGGATTGTGATTGAGATGCAACTATGTAATAAGGATTGTTGGTTAAACGAATTTTGTATAGTAATAACGATTGTGAGTATCTAAGGTTGTGATTTTCTACTATTTGGTGAGTAACGTGATTGCATAGAAAGTTGTAGGAGGTGATGAAACACCGCTTTAAAAGAATTGAAGGAGCTAGAGTCATAAATGGAAAGAATTAGTGGAATGTAGTTTAAGTTTCATAAAGAGGAGAGAACAAAGGTATTTACTGCAAGGGCTAAAGATGTATCTTCAGAAAGAATAACTAATTGGATTCAGAGACACGTGGTTTCATCTGTTTTGCTCTACTTATGATAATAGTGTCACAGGTTCATCATGTTGATTAAAAACTATTAGATAAAATTTGAGGAAGGAGTGTACATATGTTCAGCTCGAGTGTGATGATAAGTTCTTTTGTGGTTTTGAGTTTGTTAATGAGTATGGTTTAATTTTTAACGAAATATATGATAAGGTCGAGGGAGAGACGACCACTGATAAGCTAAGATATATGAATTCTTAAAGATCTCCAATGTATGAGCTAATGTTGATAGATAATGGAATTGTGTTACACGATTGGGGTCGAAATTCAAGTTTTCCATGATGAGTTTACGTTCGTGGTAGTATATTTTGTTAAGGTATGGATTGGTAAGGTAAGAAATGATCGATCGCATTAAGTATTGAGCAATTGGAAGGACTTGTATATGTTTTGAGTCATAAAATGTGTTATTTTGATTTTCAAAGAACCTAAGGAAGGGTTTCATTTAAAGTTTTTATTTTGGTGATAAGTTAAAAATATCATGGGTTATTGGTCAAAGAATAAGATTGGTAAGTGAGTCAACAGAAGGAACAAGAGTTTGGTGTGTTGAAGAGTTTAGGATATTTAGAATTTTACGCCATGGGAAGAATTTAAGAAAAGTGAAGGAATATGACCTCCCGTATAAGCCCTTGTTTTGTAGTTGAAGGATTTATTGAATTTTGCCGATGAGTTTACATATGACTGTGAGATGTGAACTAGTTCGGTACAGACTTACCAGAAATTTATCATCGACTTTTCTAAAGATTGAGTTTTTGTTTGGGTGACAAGCAATTATGTGTGGAAGATTCTATGTGGTTATGTCGAGCTAGAATGTTCAAATTATGATAGGCAACTTATTGATGTTCAATGGTGTGGACCTACAATTTTACATGATTAATGAGGATTTCGAGAGGATTGAAACAACTTTGTTGATGGGACGATACAAAATGTTATAATGTGTTACATAGACATTTGATAGTGAGTAGAGGTTATGAGCTTATAGTAAACCAAATTATTGCAGTGACCAAGAATTTCTTAAGTGCTGATATGAGGTATATGATGGTTTTGAATATTAGTTGAAATTGGGTATCTGAAAGATTACGTGGAGTTGACATTGTACGTGATTCAATAACTTTATATTGATGGAAAAGTACTTTTAGATTTGCAATTAGTGTTGTCAGCTTTGGGTGGGACCCATATTTCTCATAAAATGCTTATTTGGAAAGAGAGAGCCATAGTTTGAAAATTTTGGAGGCGATAATGTGTTTGTTAAGAAGACTTTGATACTAGTGACGATTTGAGAGTGAGGTAAATGACGAGTGTGGTTATGATGTTTGTTAGTATTAAGAGTGTTGGCTTTAGTGGAGTACTGTGAGAAGTATGTGGGGTTCAATGAATCGAGTATGTGTACGATTGTAATGGAGACTAGACTAATTGATTGTGGGTGACTAAAAATCAAGGGGATGGAGTAAGATGGATGTAAAAAAAAATTATGGGCATGATGGAAGGAGTATCTTGTGTTATTCGACTTTGGTTTTGTACGTTATTATGTGATCACCCTCTTCGTTTTGGACATTATTTAGAGTTTGATTCACTGCCTATATCACACGTGTTTCCACATCTTTGGGTGAATTCCTAGTGGTGGATCGGATGTACCAATCTTGTGATTTTCCTCTTAGTAGGGTGATATTCTTGGGTAGAGTTGGTCATTTTAGTTATGATAGATTTGGTGTTGTTTGGAGTAGTTGAAGTATTCCAGTGGTTCTACATGCACAACTTTGCTTATGAAAATTTATTGGAGAGCTATCATGAATATTTATAGTTGTCCGACAGACTTAATATTTATCTCATCATAGGTATCACGTTTTGGCTATGTGTGATTGAATGTGGTGACCATTAGATCTAGTTTTGTTGTTCTTAAGGTTTTTCTACAATCACGACTACTGGTCTAGCACTTTCGACAGTGTTGTTAGAGATTTTGTATATTTGGGTTTATCTCTTGCTAGTTGATTACTTGATCAGTTCCTTCTTTGGGTTAGATAAGTTTGATTTTCCCTTTATGAGTGCCGATGTCTAAAGATTGGATTTTTATAACTTAAGCTCGTAAAAAGATTGTGTTGTGAAAAGGAAATCTTGATAAGATCTGTGATGGTTTGTTCAGTATGAGTATGTGGTGGTTGGTTAAAGTTCGCTTCTGATTGTAGCCGGTATCGATTCAGAATGTTATCTTGGTTATGTGAGAAAAGATTTGTCTTAATGGTTGTGTTATGGTCCAGAGTGTTTCGATTCATGGGTTAGTATGTGTCTTAGTAATCACTCTTGATATATGGATCTGCTAAAGTAGATTCGAAAGTTCAGTTGTTAGTAGTTGATCTTGATGGAATGGTCTTAAGGATGAGTTCACTTAGAGAGATGAACACCGACTGGTAGGTCTCAAAACATGAATTAAAAGACATAAAGAAATGGTGGGTTTTTCCTCGAAGCTATGAGGACTCACCAAAATCATCAACTCCTTCCTCCTTAGAAACCTATCTCCAAGAATAGAACTCAAGTCTACAAACCCTACATTTGATGAGATTGTAGGCAAAGTATGCGTTAGTACAAAATGTACTAAATATGTTAGCTAGCATAATCATAAGAGCATAAGACAAGGGTTAGTCAATATAAGACATAATCCATACTCATATGGAACACTTCATAAAACATCAACTATAAGCATAAGAGACAATATCATAATAATAAGCAAATTCCCAAACATAAGCATCATATAAGCATTATTCAACTCTTAGTCATCCATACCACAATAGAACTACTCTCAAGTAACCTAAAAGAATACTTGTGCAATGCATGAAATGCATCCCATAATACCATTCACTCTAAGCATAACCTTAAAGTCATCATAGTCACACTTATCCTCCTTTGGTCTCATTATTATCTTACTTCATATAGATAAGGGAATTATCACCTCTAGTAAATCATGTCATGGAAGACAACTATTGTAGCGACCCATTCGGAGGGATACTTCCACTTAATGAGAAACCTAATTTAATACCTGCGACATTTAAAAGAGATAAACGAAGGGCATATTGATTTTAATCTAGTAGAGGGATTAGGTTAATAACGAATAATTTAGTTAAGGATATACATCTTTCCCATTTAAACATTTATTTGATGTTAAAATTGGCATGGCGTGGAATTTAACTTATGACGGAAAAACCCTCCCAGAATAATTTAAGCAAATAACTGACGAGCTTTTCATGCATATATTATCCTCACACTTAAGGATGAGATAACAAGAATATTACCAACTTCCGAGTACCGAAATCAGCCGGTTCATGCTTCACACAAACATTCAAAACTAATAGTAAATTTCGTATATTACAAGACTTAGGTTTACACACCCCAAAAGAACAAAATATATAGACATACTTATATAACAACCCATAGTGACACGATCAAATTAGTCCTCAATATTTCATGTAAATATACAACACATATATCATGTACAAGTCCCAAGGTTTATACAAAATATAGATGCCTATATGCAAATGTGATTTTCCTTAAGGCTCTCAAATTTTCCATCTCCAATGGCCAGCTTCATACATCCTCTTTAACATTCCCTACGATAGAAACAACTATCGCTAAACATATAGCTTAGTGGTGCAAAAACTATAGGTTCGGAGCCCTCAAATTCACCAGGTTACCTTTCTCAAGTCATGGGCAGCATAGTTGAACATAATAAATAAATCAAGTAAATAATAAATAAGAGTATCAAGTTCGATATTTAAAGATTCAAATGTCAAGAACGCTCATAGCTCAATTTTCCAAGAGATTCAACAACAAGGCTCGCCCAATATATACATCATGTCGTCACACCAAGCACAAACAGGTATCAAGAAGATCCAACGCCCTGTATCAAGAAGGGTCAAAGCCCAATAATCAAGAGAACCAATAACCATATTAAAATGGCTTTCTAGTTCGTACTTAAAATGGACAACTTCCATTCTTAAGGCGGGCTAAAAATCCAGTGTCAAGAAGGAAAATGATCTGAATCAAGAGGCATGACAATAGTGACAAAGTCACAGCCACAAGAAGGACAAGGTCCCAACAAGAGTGTCAAGTGATCAAACAATCCGTACAAGTGGGCGAGTTACACAAGCGTCTTTAAAGTCTTAAAGGATACCAACTCGACAATGCAAAGTGACAAGCGGTAACCAAGGTACCAAGATTAACTTTCAGATATACCAGAAGTTAAAAGAGTGCAAGTACAAGTTTATACACAAACCTCAGTGCTTTAGCAAAGAAAAAGTCCAACACTACTTCGCGAGTTCATACCGTAGACCAACCAACGTTTCAAGGTCCTCAACTTGTTCACGAGTATATACAACCTTAAAAATACAATTAAATAACTTCTTTAATTCCTAGCATCTCAATAATGTTGATGTAAAACAGGATTATCATAGCAAGTAAGCTTAGCCTGTACAAATACGACTATCCTCCCAAAATAGTAATTCTGGCAAGCCTAGTACCTCATGTCGCAACTTAGATTTGAAAAGGAAAACGGAAAAACTAGACTTTATAACCTTCATAAAAGATGTAGATACGTCTCTTAGGGTTGAAAGAAAACAAGAATCACCGCAAAATATATTTTGTACAAAAAGATATATTCAAAACACTAACAGTTGTGCATACAGGATTTGTAATTTCAAAATCTGGACAGAATTTGTCCTATGTTGCGTCCCATATTTCGAATTAATAACAACTACAATAGAGTTTTACATAAACATAAGATTTGTAGGGCTACGAATTAGGTTTCCAAATCATATTTATTCACTGTAAACTAATTTCTAGAGAAATAGATATGCATAAAATACCAAACACTACCCAGCTCAGAAACAGATTTCGTCACTTACCAAAAAGAAGTGTGTCTAGAATTCCAGCCAAAAAGGGCCAAGTTTTTCTCTTGTGATTTTGAAGAACAACTTGTTAGATAATGTTCTAAGGTTCTTATACTTCAGGTGAGACGAATTATACTAGAAGAGGTATCAAAATATAGTCTCAAAAGTTAGGCTAGTCACATGTACAACTGTCACTAAAAGGGCTGCCCAAATAAAAGTAGGCTGCCCAAAAAGCATACATATATACCTAATACCAACACTTTCAATTTATATGTAATTCTAATTAGAAAATTACGTAAATACCACCATACAATACCTTAAATTACGATCACAATTCTGTTAAGCAAGGTTGCAAATATCACAAAATTTCAAGTTCTCAAAATGAGAATAAAACATATTCTAGTAATTAAGCAATGGTGTATCGACATGCGAATGTTGGTCTAGTATGTAAGTGTGTTACAACTCTAGCAACAACCCAAACTAAACATACATCATAAGCATAAACCATAAAGACATAAAAAGAAATATATCATAGATACCTTCAAAGCAGACTTGTGTAATGCATAAGTAAGATCCCATACTCTTACCCATACTAAGTAAAGCTTCTTAAGTACCCATAGTTCACGACTCATATTCTTATTTATACTACTATAATATTTGGGACATAAGCCTTAACCTACATAGACCATGTGAGCTAACATGGAATCCGGTGTATACCCCACACCAAAAAAGGGTTGCTCTACTTGCCGAGAGTAGAACTATACTCTTAGCTTGGGTGAAACCAATAGCTAACTAACCTATGTGGGCACATAGTTATGGGATAATGATATTGCTTCTAGAAACACGAACTCAACTAATGTAGAAGGTTTCCATCTCATGAGATACCTACTTTCAGAACCCGAACTCAACTAGTGTAAAAGGAACCCATTTGGAAAGCCGAACTCAACTAGTGTAAAAGCTTTCAAGGGGAAGCCGAACTCAACTAGTGTAAAAGCTTCCATCTCATATTCATATCCACTCGGTGCTAGGCATTAAGTCCCATTGAGTTCCCAATAAGTCTTGACTTAAGTTCATATTTGTGGAAGCATGTCTTGACACACAATACATAACTCATACTAAAGCTCCTAGATTCATTAGGTGAGACTAATCTTCAAACCTTCAAATCACTATATATGACAAACCTTTCACATTTAAACATAATATTCATTCCTAAGTGTTTCTATGAAATTAACCTTTCAACAACACTACAACTTCATGAACATATTCACTTTACTCTCAAAATGTCTCTAATGCATGTACTAAACTTCATACAAAATGCACACTATCATATCTTGCCCCTTTTCAAGGTCAAAACTCATATTAAATCAACACATCTAGAATGACTACATTACACATGGATATATTCATAATTCAAGTGTTCAATTACTACAAGACAAATCTCATACTTCACCTCCTTGAGGTTCAATTCTTACTTTTCATCATCCCA
>JAJOOS010011967.1:0-30864 GCA_029582725.1 Solanum chiquidenum
ATAGTCCACCCGTTTCTCGATAAATCTACCATAATGTTGTTAATTCCTTTTTATATACTTTTGAAAACGTGTATCATAACATTGAAAAACATCTTAATATAGTCCACCCGTTTCTCGATAAATCTACCATAATGTTGTTAATTCCTTTTTATATACTTTTGAAAACGTGTATCATAACATTGAAAAACATCTTAATATAGTCCACCCGTTTCTCGATAAATCTACCATAATGTTGTTAATTCCTTTTTATATACTTTTGAAAACGTGTATCATAACATTGAAAAACATCTTAATATAGTCCACCCGTTTCTCGATAAATCTACCATAATGTTGTTAATTCCTTTTTATATACTTTTGAAAACGTGTATCATAACATTGAAAAACATCTTAATATAGTCCACCCGTTTCTCGATAAATCTACCATAATGTTGTTAATTCCTTTTTATATACTTTTGAAAACGTGTATCATAACATTGAAAAACATCTTAATTACCGACTCTGTTCTCTCGTTTTCAATCCCTCTTTCCGTCTTTGATGACATCTTTTCACCATCTTACCTTTCTTACCCCCAAAAAATCTTCAGTATCCATCATGCATTTCTACATCTATATTTCTTTTTATCACTAAAGTTAACTCTTCTTTTACTTTTACTTTTACTCTTAGTGTCATTAAAAAAAAAGTTTCTGTTATATATATATATGGGCAGCAAAAAGAGTCGAATCGCGAGTATCTATTATATACAGTCCTATCTTATATTTATTTAAAAGACTTGTTTACACAATTTGAATTTATAACTTCCTAATTATATGATGCAACTTTACCTGTTATTATGCACCATGTAAAGTAAAAAATAAATAAAATCCATTCCCTCCCTTCTTTTTTTCCTTGAACACCGACTCACTTTTTTTTTTGCTTAATTATTCAAGAGTCGAAAGCTCATTGATCACAAAGTATACCTATCGAAAAAGATAAATCACTTTCTATTCAGAAATTTTTCATTTTCAAAGCTTGAATCAGATTATCAAAGACTTTAATTAAAAGTGCATTAGAAGTACTTTCGGCTATAACCGATCTACAATCTACATGCATTTATGCATATATGGAACATATTCAGAATTATTGCATGAGCTAACTTATAAAATGTGAACATATCTAAATTAATTTTGACTGTTTTGCTATCTGTACGGATTGTTGACGCATCAATGTGTTTTGCATGGTTTAAATAACTAATTAAGGTCTAGAGGTGATGGTCTGAATTTTCCTCAAACCTTTCGGCTTTCGGTTATCCTTTTAATAAATATTTTAATTCATTTTATTCATTAATCTAATCTTTCAAGATTTTGGATAATCATGTAGTTTCTCATTTGACTCCTTTCCAAGATTTGGTAACCTTTAATTTAGAGCACATATTCAAATATATTCCACATCGATACGGTGCATGGAATTAAGATAAGTCACATATATGAATTGTGCTGCAGCGATGATGGAATTATTTCACTTTTAACTAGAGATTTTAGATTTGAGTTCTAAGTATGGAGAAAATTTTATTGGGAGTCACCTTCGAATGAGCCCTTTCGTACGTGATTTGGATTTAATCGAAGCTCCAATACAAACTCGTTGATATCGGGTGGAACATAATAAAAAAGTCATACCAATCCATAATGCACAATGTTATATATTAGAAAAATAAATGGAAGTATTTTTCTTATAACTACGACATGGAAGATTGAAATATATAAACTCACAAAAAAATGTTATGTTATAATCGGGCTTTGAAGTGTGAGTTAGATCTAAATCTATTTAATAGGCTTACTGTTTTTTTCCCCTCTCTTTATATATATATATATATATAAATATTCATTTTTTATCTGTTTGTTCAAATTTAACTTAACAAATAACATTTTTAATATAGTATTATGGTTAATTATTTTGCTTTCTTGGTATCAAAATGAATAATTGTGGGGGTAATGATGACGAATATGTCATAATAGACACTGCATGCGATCTAATTCGATCTGAATCTATGTTCAAATTATTTTATTTCAAATTTAATTAGAATCCTATACTGGCGGAGAAAATAAAATTATTTTTGAGGGCAAGTTGCAAAATGGTGATAAATTTTAAAAAAGAGATTGTGCCTCAAGCCCAAAAGTATCATGAACAATGAACAAGAAGATATCTTTAATTAATAGGAGTCAAATCTTAGACGCCTATTAAAGTCAAAGGGCATTTCTCTCTTTCCGCCTAAAGCTTATTAAAACTTTAACGATATATTAGGTGTGCGAATAAAGTCACATTAATATATATATTTAAAATTTATATATAAGGTTATATAATTGTGCATAGGTTTATTCTAATTTTGTGTGATTTTTTGAAAAAATCATATATAATTGACTTGTCTGTGAACTTTGATAGTTGATATATGAGAAAATGATCAAAATGGTCCTTAATGTATGATTTTGATTCAATTTGGTCCTTAATGTATGGACTTGATAGAAATAGTCCTTTATGTATCATAAATTGTGATCAATTTAGTTTTTAACCCTAAAATTAATATATATATTTTTTGCCATCTAAATATATGAAATATGTAAAAGATGCGCTCGTTCAAGACTTTTCCTTCCTCTGTTTCCAAAAATTCCAAAATGGTACATCAATTTTTTTAAACCAAAAGGGGAAAATCGCTCCTGATGGAGTGATTTTCTTCTGACAAAATTGACACCGTTACTCCTTTAAAAAACATAAAAATCGCTGCCGGTCAAAAAAAAAAATTCTTTAAAATCGTTGCTGTGAAATTTTTTTTAACAACGTTGCCCCAGCAGCGTTTAAAAATAGAAATAGCTGCTATAGCAGCCATTTTCTTAAAAAAGTTTAAATTATTTTTATTAAAAATTTCCGAGGTGAGGACTACTTAAAAAAATAATGGAAAATCGCTCCACGTGTAGCGATTTTAGTTAGTTTTTTAAAAAATAATCGTTGCCATTAATTTTTTTAACTAAAATCGCTACATGTGGAGCGATTTTCCATTATTTTTTCAAGCAGTCCTCGCCTCGAGAATTTTTAATTAAAAAAATTTAAACTTTTTTAAGAAAATGGCTGCTATAGCAGCTATTTCTATTTTTTAAACGTTGCTGGGGCAGCGTTGTTAAGAAAATAAAATCACAACAGCGATTTTAAAGAAAAAAGAAAAAAAAATTGGACTGACAACGATTTTTATGTTTTTTAAAGGAGTAACAGCGTCAATTTTGTCAGAAGAAAATCGCTCCGTTAGGAGCGATTTGCCCTTTTGGTTAAAAAAATTTGATGTGCTCTTTTGGAATTTTTGGAAAAAGGGGAAGGAAAGTCTTGAACGAGCGCATCTTTTACATATTCCGTATATTTTGATGGCAAAAAAAAAGAAATATATTAATTTTAGGGTTAAGGACCAAATTGATCACAATTTATGATACATAAAGAATCATTTCCATCAAGTTCATACATTAAGGATCAAATGGAATCAAAGCCCATACATTAAGGATCATTTTGATAATTTTCTCGTCGATATATACACAACAAACTATTCACTAGTGTAGGTAGACAGTCACTATTAAGAAAAAATTGCACCTGCCGTATTAAAGGAGTAGTTGTTATTATCACAAAAAAGTAGGCATTACAGGTTTAATTTGGCATGTAAAAACATCTGCCAAATTCTTTTAAATTTAAATTTAAATTTAATAGAGAAGAAGGATTCCAGCCAAAATTAGGGATGGGTCAAATCTTCAGAGCACTTAAGCTTAAATAATGAATATTTACTTAATCAACATAGCAATTAAACATATTTTTTAATATAATAAAAGTAGAGAATGCACTAAAGGGCCAATGAAAGTGATATTTGAGAACCTTCCAAAATATACTTTATAGCACGAGGTATTAATATGGGAAATTATGGCCCACTAATTAAAATACAATATTTTAGCACTAAGATGAGAAATAAATAAACCAAAGACTCAAAGTATGTTTAGATATTTGTTTTTAGTACTAATTAAAGATCAATTAAAAATTATAAAATCAACTCATGAAAATATAATTGGTCAATTGATTAATCCTTGAATGAGTTATTGACCCACTTCAACCCAACTCATCCATCAAAAATGTCAAAATATTTTTTTATTTGATATGTTATATGTATAATCATAATAAAGACTTTTTTTATTAGTCACTCAATATTTGTATAAGAACAAATAAAGCAATTAGAACTTATTAGAAATTAGGAGGATTAAGTTATAACTCGTATTTTGATCCATTTCAGCTTTAGTAACTTTTAAACATGTCAAATTATCAAAAACTCGCTTATTTATAAAGTCAATCCATTTTGACCAGCATAAATTCAATTCATTCCACTTATTTAACACTAACTTTGATATTACGAGCAATTCAACTTCTTCTTATTAAATAATTAATTAGATAATAATAATAAAAAAAATAAAAAATAAAAAACAACTCAAAAGAGGTGTTTCCGTCAAATGACATCACAATTCACTCACTTCACTTTTGCACCATTTTGTGCGCATGAAGTTCTTTTAGGCCATATCTTCGGTCTTCCTATCTTTTTTCCTTTTAGCCAATACGTTAAATAACTCTTCATAAGTCTAATTTAATTAACAGAAAATAATTTGTTTTATTTGTAAACAGCGAACAGGAAAAAAAAAAAAAAAAAGCACATCCTAGTGATCCTTTTTTACCTTAACATTCTTTTTTGGTCAGATTTACTATTAACATTCAGTGCATGCATCAAACTATTCGAAGTAACAAATAAATAAATAAATAAACACATGCTTCTTTTACATATGAGGCTTATCTCATATAGTTAATGAATTTGTATTTGTACTTCAATTTATCACTAATTTATGATTTAAAATAAACATTGTTCAGTACAAACACGGTATTCGAGTTAATTTTTCTCGTTCTTAGGTGTATTAAGTAATATATTTTTGTTTTGTTTTTTTAGGAATCAATTCAGAACACGATTTCTTCCTCTTACAAATTTAAGTTAATTAATATATCAAATTGGTAAATGTCTATGGATCAAATATTTAACACCTCCTTTTTATGTCTAATAATACGATAACTAAAGCAAAGAAAATAGTACAATAACCGAAGTAAACAATAACTCAATATTCATCTCTTTTTATTTAAAGTCATATCTTCATTAAGTTGTAGGTAAGTACCCGTCCACTATATTCTATGCCTAAACTAGATAAAGATTGTTTTTTAGCTTTCCCTTTTTGGAAGGCTCACATAAACTGACAAAGTAGTTTATATTATTATTTTTATTTTCAGAGAATCTCATTAGTTAATTAATTAATTAATTAGTTAATTAGTTGTCTTACTGAATTTTGTGTTCCCGAGCCCGAATTTGACTCTTCGCGAAACACAAGAGGCCACGTTCTACATTGGAGCCGTCGCTCTTTTTATTTTTCTATTCCAAATCCAAAATATTATAGCTCATAAATTAATTAATTAATTAATTAAAAGATTTTCTTAATCACCACTCAAAAAATTACTTAATTACTTCTATATCTTTATCTTTAAAAGTCCGCAAATAAAGATTATCCTAAATAATTATTTTCCTCTTTAGTCATCATACTTTCCTTTTACACTCTCCTCAAACAAATCACTAAAAATAAATGTATACTATGTTGGAAAACTTCTATGGAATTTACCAAAGATCACAAATAGTAAAAATGAAAAAGAAAATTAGCTTTCTTCTATTACAATAAATTGATTGAAGAAGATATAATCTTCTAATTTCTTTATTTGTTATTTTTTGAAATAGAGAAAAAAGGAAAAAAAAACACCGTAAGATTTAGGGACCATATTTATTTAAAGATTCAGAGGTACCTTTTTACCTTAAAAATATATCTTTTTTATAAGATGTTAAATTAGGTCTAGGCCTAACTCACACCCCAAAAGCTAGCTCAATGGTAGGAGGATTGCCCAAGCCTTATAAGGAGTCCACCCATCTCATTAACCATCGACGTGAGACTTTTTGTCATTCTTTAACATCTCCATCAAACTTAAGAGTTAAGAAAAAGTCCATGTTTTTTAAAATTACCTAAAATAAATTCATATTAATATGTATTTACTTGTAACACACTATACTTATGTGAGTTATGTCTATATATGTTATGAAATTAATATTATTTATGTTTGAAATTTTATTAATTTATATTTAAAATAAAATATAAAATAATTCTATATCATGATAAGTATATTGGATCAAATATTTTTAATAGTCCTGATAACTAAATAGTACATTACTAAACTTTCAAAAGAAGAGAGATGAGATCAAGATTTGAAGTTGGTAGTCAAATATACTCCTATAATATTAGAAATGGTTCAAATACCCCTCATTATACTTAGACATATATATATCCTTATAACTAACAAGTGACACATGAAAGGACAAGATTAAAATAACCCAATTAATTTTAAACTATATCCAATGTTAAGCTAACCCACCCCACCCGCTTAATATTACCTGACCCAAATTAAACATCAAACATAAAAATCCCTAGCACGAATTTATCTTCTCGGTTTAGTGATTATATATCTTCTCGGTTTCACAAAGTAAAGAGGCAATCAAAGAAGATAAATACGAGTTAGGAATTTTTATGTTTGAAATGTAATTTGGATCGGGTAATATTAATTGGGCAGGGCGGGTTAGCTTAGCACTAGATATAGTTTAAAATTAGATGAGTTCTTTTAAGAAATATTTACATAAATAATATATTTTATTTGATTAATTACATTTTTAAGTGTTACTTTATTTTTATTACCATATATAAAATAATATTAGCTTTAATAACCATTGGATATAAATTTGTATTAAAATTGTATATTAGGTGAAGTTCTGAAAAATTGTATTAACGTTGTATCAAAATTGTATAAAATATAAACAATCGGTGGTCTGATGGTGGTGATTACGAAAAGGAAGAGGTGAAGGTCTGAGAATCTTTATTAAAGTTGTATAAATATAAACAATAGTTATAATACAAATCGAATTCGATATTATACATTACTATAAATTCGATAGTTATTATTCCAGAACAAATATAATACATTTCTAATAATGTAAACTAATTTAAATAGTACCGAAATAATTGAAATTTACATATAATACTTATAATATATTTGTGTTAAAAATATTTTAGTTATTTATTAGGTGAAGTTCTGAAAAATTGTATTAAAGTTGTATCAAAATTGTATTAACTATAAACAATCGGCGGTCTGGTGATGGTAATTTACCGAAAAAAAGAGGTGAAACTCCAAAAAATCTGTATTAGAGTACTCTATAAATATAAACGATAATTATAATACAATTTGAATTTGATATTATACATTACTATAAATTCGATAGTTATTAATCCAGATCAAATATAATACATTTCTAACATGTAAACTAATTTAAATAGTACCAGAATGTTTGAAATTCACATATAATGTCACGCTCCGAACCTACACCCCGGACGTGGCTGGCACTCGAGAACCATTGATGGCCCCAAGCAAACCCTTGGGCAACTGAACTGCTCAATAAATAACTGAGAATGTAATAAATAACATTCACTACCAAAGTGGCAACTCAAGTCTTAAACTTAACTGAAAAGGAAAGTAAAGACTCATGAACTAACATCAACTAACTCTGTCTATGAAGCCTTTAAACTCTGAGGGATGTTGAGACAAGACCCCCGATCATCCTAACAACTGAAATAAGCAAGCAATAAAACAAAACATAACCAAAGGGATCATCCGGAAAGCAAGGAGGCTCACCAACTGACTCTGAGTGCTCAACTGGATCAACGATGTGATGGTTGCTGATCCTAGTTACTTGTGTTTGCATCATAAAAAGATGCAGGCCAAATGATATCAGTATATTGAATGTACAAGTATGCGAGGGAAATTTTAAAACAAGACATAAGCTTGAAAGGAACTGAAGAACCTACCTGGCTCAACTGAACTGAACTGAACTGAGCTGATTTCAATATAAAACAGTGTATATAAATGCAGTATAAAGAAAAACTTTAAAACATGGTTTTCAACTCTGTGTATTTAGAAATACAGTAATAACTATGTATGTATGCAAAAATACAATATGAACTCTGTTTGTATATGAAAATACAAATATTTCTGATGTATATAAAAATACAAAGTACTGCTGTGGGAGTTTCTCTAACCGACAACCATCACTTAAGAGCTATCGTGATGATACAACGTTTTGCCTCACGTTGCCAGGGCCGTTTTATACCTTGCCGGGGGTGTAGAACCTGAACTACTAAGTGGATCCACTAGTCTATGCTAAAAAGCACTAAAAGAATCATCTAAAAAGTATGACCCTTTTCTACCCATGGTGGCTACATAGTTTATGGGGGCTGTGAGTTGTCTGAACTCTCCCCTATACCGGTGCTCAATACTACTCCCAAAAATATAATATTAGCTCTTATGTTTAAAAACATACTTCTTTCTGTGATTTGAGATTAGTGCTCAAAAACTTAGCTCAAAGGCTATCTTGGAAATCAAAGTTTCCTCTCTTGCTTCATTTAGAAAGCGATTTCTCTTTTCTGAAAACTAGCCCGAAGGCTCTTTGAAAATCGAGGTTTCAAATCTTGTTTAAATGTGAAAACATTTAAAACCCTTTGGGAATACATAGTCCCCATATACTTTTGAAGAAATGAACTTCAAACTTTACTCTTTAATCTTTACTCAACTTGAACTTTAAGTCTTAAAACAAAGTTAAAACATTTGGAAGAGAATTTTGGAAAACTCTAAGAACTTCTCTTGACTTGACTCTTACTTCTCTTGACTTTGATCTTAACTTTCCTTGAATTGAATTATGAATTCAAGGTACATGATCTCATGTTTATAGATGATTTCATGATGTTTAGATGTACCTTAGAGTGTTTGAATCAACTAGAAAACATAGGTACATTGCTAAAGAACTAGTACGAAAGATTGGGGAAGAAATGAAAAGAACTGACGACTTTGGTGCTCTGAGAGGCGCGGGGCGCCAGAGCATAAACTTCAGAGCTGAAGTTGTCACGCTCTGGCTGGCACGTCGCCCCAGAGCCCAAACTTCATCTCTAAATCGCCCCAAGCCCTTGCCCAGAAAACTCCGGATTTTCTCTTTCGTTTTTCATCTCTAAATCCTCTAATTTCACTTAGTTCTTTTCCCAAACACTTAGAATCACTAATACCCTCAATATACAATAGATTCAACTAGAAATTTCACCCGGAAACATGAATCAAATCATTAAGAAACTTTAACAACACAACCCATATGAATTCAAACGAATTTCATCAAGAACTCAAAGGATTTACTTTCAAATCAAACATTATTTCGCTGAATTGAATCATGATTGGCACGTGGGTGAACTAACCAAATGCTATGTGATCTCACATACCTTGTAGGGATCACCCCCAACGAAATTCACAAGCTAAACTCGACTATCTTGACGAATCTTGCTTCTCTTTTCCTTTCTCCTCTTCTTTTCTCTCTTTCTCCAAGCCCTAGCGTATTTTGGTAAAAGCGTAAACTGATATAATTCTAATTAGACCCTAACTTAATTACCAAAAATGAAATAAAATAATTAGGCAAGGAAAAGACCAAACTATCCTTTCAAAATTCGGATTGGACTTTCTTTATTCCTACAGCCCAACTTCCAAAGGGCATAACTCACTCATATGAACTCAGAATCGTGCAAACTCAGCGGCGTTGGAAAGATCATTCCAAGAGATTTCCTACCATATCTGGAAGTACCTCTAATTCATCCTAAGCTAGAAGTTATGACCGTTTGAAGTTGGCCAAAACTCAACTTATTCTAACTTAACAAAATTTCCAGATTTTCATTCTTTCCAAAAATGACTATTTCCAATTATTAGCTTCTTCCTAGTTATTTCAAATTGCGAGATGTTACATATAATACTTATATAATATATTTGTATTAAAAATATTTTAATTATATATTGTTGACACAATTAACCAACGGGGACCGACATACAGCTTGCTTAGTAAAGTCTTTTTTTCACCACATGCATTGAAACATGCCTATAATATGTAGAATAAATTGAATTCAAAATGTATTATAATTGTTGTTTATTTTTTCTCTTATTAACGATACTAAAATATGTTATTGTATTAAAAATGTTTAGGCATATATTCAACACGTGCATTGAAACATGCCTATAATATGTATTATATATTGAATTCAAATGTGTTACAATTGTTATTTTTTTCTCTTATTAACGATGTTAAAATATATTATTGTATTAAAAATATTTAGTTATATATTCACGTTGTGCATTGAAAAATGCATATAATATATATAATGTATTGAATTCAAAATGTATTAAAAGTATTATTTATATTTATTTATCTTATTAATAATGTTCATATTTTTTTAAAGATAAAATGCTAATCTTCAAAATATCCTTAAACATCAAATTAATTAAAATTTAAAAAAGAAAAGAGAGAGAAGAAAATGACCGAAGAAAAGACAAAATTGAAAGACAGAGAAAATGATGGAAGAAAAGAGAAAGAAAATGACGTAAAGAAAATAAAATGAGAGAAAAAATGACTGAAGAAAAGACAAGAATGAAAAAGAAAGAAAACGACGTAAAAAAAAAAGGAGAAAAAAATGACGGAAGAAATGACAAAAATGAAAGAGAGAGAAAAGAGAAAGAAAATGACGTGAAGAGAAAAAAATTTGACTGAAGAAAAGACAAGAATGAAAGAGAGAGAAAATGATGGAAGAAACCGTATAAATAGAACAAAAAATATAAAGAGAAAATGTGTTTTGTTATTTTTTATAACAAAACTAATGTTATTTTTCGTAAGCGTACATATTATACCATAATTCGTAATTAATGTAATATATTATATTATTTATGTAAAATGACCTTTTAATTTTGACTTTCCACATGTCACTCTATTAGTTATTAAACTATAATGGAGGGGTATATTTAACCCAAAAGTATAACAAATAGTATATTTAAACTATTTCCATTAATACATAGTATATTTGACCATTTTCCAATAAAGTAATGACCATATAATATAGTAACATTTATCTTTGACCAACATAATTATCACTTTACCATTTTTCTTAATTAGGTCAATATATTAATTAGTACTTACCATATATGATTAATTAATGAAATTTGGGAGTAAATACAGGATAAGTATTAGACTGGATATGATTAAATTTTTCACTTGAAAGAGTAACAAATATTAAACTTAATTATATCACTAAAAGTGTCAAATGCCATTTAATTAAAAATAAAACATTCTTAATAGGAATAAGAACCATTCAAAGGTGTTAGACCTTATCTTACCAATCCACGATAGTCACCTAGTAGTGTAATTTGAGAGCTAGATTTCGTAACAAAAAGAAGAAGAAAGATTGTCTCTACTTTAATTTATGTCCAAAATAGCTCATAGAAATTCATGATTTACTAGTTTTTTTTTCATCCTATAAATAAACCTCAAAATCTCACAAAGACATCAAACACACAAATCTTAGCGAGTCTTATATATTATTTTTCTCTCTCCATTGGAACAAGAGTGATAGTTGTATACTAGAAGTTACCATCATGGCTATGGTGGTAGTGATACTTTTGATTTGCATCATTTTGATATCACTGAAAATTGCCTACGAAACTCTCTTATGTTACTATCTGATTCCCAGACGTATCACTAAAATCATGGAAAAACAAGGTGTGCGTGGTCCTAAACCTGGATTTCTTGTTGGAAATATCTTGGATATGGCTTCTCTTGTCTCCAAATCAACCTCAAATGACATGGATTCTATTCACCATGACATTGTCTCTCGCCTTTTGCCTCATTATGTCGCCTGGTCTAAGATTTACGGTAATAACTAATACATATTGATTTGTGACACTTTTTTATTTTCAGTTCAGATCGTTTTAAAAAGAATGATATGTTATGTAATTAGTAACAATTTAATTGACAGGGAAACGATTCATTTTCTGGAACGGGACAGAGCCGAGAATGTGCTTATCAGAAGCAGATTTAATCAAAGAGCTTTTTTCAAAGTACACCACTGTTTCTGGAAAATCATGGCTACAACAACAAGGTTCGAAACATTTTATTGGCCGCGGACTATTGATGGCTAACGGCGACGATTGGTACCACCAACGCCACATTGTTGCTCCTGCTTTCATCGGAGATAAATTGAAGGTACGAAACATATTTTTTTTTATAAAACTCTATCATATAGAGTAATTTATATTTATATATGGGCAGAGTTATGCGGGATATATGGTGGAATGTACTAGTGGGATGCTCCAATCACTAGGGAATGCGGTTAAATCAGGTCAAGTGGAGTTCGAGATCGGAGAGTACATGACTCGACTCACTGCTGAAATAATTTCGAGAACAGAATTTGACAGTAGCTATGAGAAGGGAAAACAAATATTTCATTTATTAACCATTCTACAGCAAAAGTGCGCGCAAGCTAGCCGGCACTTATGGTTTCCCGGAAGCAGGTAAATTTTTGGAACTCCAGCATCCATTACAATTTCTGCATCCTTTTTTTTCTTTAAAAGTTTTATAAGCACAAAACATTTGAAAGTGCTACTTAGAAAAAGCCAGAATTCAGTTTCGATTATCGAAATGGACTGTTATGACTCGATTTCCGAGTAATCTCATCAATGTGATATATGCATTGGTGACTGGGTTGTATATTCAACTTGACATTATTAAACTTTAAAAAAAAAAAATTAAATTCAGAACTCTTAATATTAACTCAATTTTGTTATTTTTTCTTTGTACAGATTTTTTCCGAGTAAATATAACAGAGACATAAAAACATTAAAAATGGAAGTGGAGAGATTACTAATGGAAATAATACAAAGTCGAAAAGATTGTGTAGAAATTGGGCGAAGCAATTCGTATGGGAATGATTTGTTAGGAATGTTACTAAATGAGATGCAAAAGAAAAGATCAAACAATGGATTCAGCTTGAATTTGCAGCTTATTATGGATGAATGCAAGACTTTTTTCTTTGCTGGACATGAAACCACTGCCCTTTTGTTAACTTGGACTGTTATGTTGTTAGCAAGTAATCCTTCTTGGCAGGATAAAGTTCGTGAAGAAATTAACCAAGTTTGCAAAGGAGATTCACCTACTGCTGATCACCTTCTAAAGCTTACTTTGGTAAGTGCTTGTAGTAATTTTAATTTTAAATGTGACTTTTTTTGGTGACTAGAAAGCTATGAAAAAATAACGAGAATAATCTGTTCGGTGAAACTTTAGCGGTGGCAAAGGTCCACAATATTCTATCGTCACTTCATGTTTTTAATTGAGTTAGTCATAATCAAGGATTCCACATTTTGAGATTTCTTTTTATTTTTTATTTATTAAAATTTGTTATTTAGTTAGGGAAAACACGAAAAAAATAAAAATTACTTATTATCATTCTTTGAGGGTCGATCTGTCAACTAAGAACTTGTCGTGTCAATAAATTCCACTGATCTTTAGATTCTACTGACAGCTTTGCTGCCATTGGGGTAATATTTTGGTACTCACTGAAAATTAGAACGATTTAAATATTCCTAAGGTCCTTTTAGCTTCTTATTCTCAGTAACTTAATTAATACTATATAGTAATTTTTATTTCTTACAGTTGAGCATGATAATCAACGAATCGTTACGACTATATCCACCAGCTACTGTACTTCCAAGAATGGCATTTGAGGATTTCAAATTAGGTGATCTTAATATACCTAAAGGTTTATCAATATGGATTCCAGTACTTGCCATACATCATAGTGAAGAAATTTGGGGAAAAGATGCAAATGAATTTAGGCCTGATCGTTTTGCCTCTAAGCCCTTCGCTGCCGGACGGAATTTCCTTCCGTTCGCCGCCGGTCCGAGGAATTGTGTTGGACAATCATTTGCCCTAATGGAAGCTAAGATTATATTAGCAATGTTAATATCAAAATTTCGATTCACCATTTCGGAGAATTATCGTCATGCACCTGTAATTGTCCTCACAATTAAGCCTAAATATGGGGTTCAAGTCAAATTAACACCTTTGAGTACTTAGAGAAATTGATTTTTGGTCTTTAGAGGATTAGTTTTCCTCTTTGTTGCCAAAATATTTTTTTCTTTTTTTGCTTAAGAAGAGTTTTTGAGGAGGATGTTGGAGAATAGTACTAATGATATGGTAGCTTTATTATGTAATATCGAATTGAGATGAGTTTAAATGAACTGACATAGTCAGTGATGATTTATATATATATCTAATTGATCTCAATTTATTGGAACTGAAACGTAATTGTTATTGTAATTTTTAATTTGTGATTATGTAAATAGATAGAGTGATCATGGTGTGCTTGTACTATTTTTAACAAAAATTAGTGAAGAAATACTGTGACTTTGGCTTTTGAGGTTGATTAATTATCAATTAATTGAGTGTGGTTCAGAAAAAAATGGTTTTGGAGATTAATGATTAGAATAAGAAGTCAGACAAGGAAGATATGATTAAGTTGATGAGGGTCTTTTTTTTATTTTTAGATAAGCACCAAGAAATATATTTAATTAAGTGATCACAACACAAAAGTAGTTTATTATTGTTAAAAAGGTTTTACTTTTTAAACAGATTACTATTTAATAATTTTATCTTTTTCTTTTTTTATTTAGCAAAAATCAAACTTATGCCTAATAAGTCATAAATTTCTTAGAAATTGTAATCACGCTTGAATCATAATTTATAGGATATTATAATACGTAAACAATATACTTAAGCTTCGTGAAAAAAAATATTTATTACAAAGGATAAAAATTAAAATTCGAAACAAAATAGGGACAAAAGTGTAAATTAATCCCTGCACCAATCCTATCATCTGCCTATACCACACGGAAAATATTTTCTCTAGAAAAAAAGGTTCTATAAAATAAAGAAAATGACTTCTTAACTAGTTAATTAGGGAAAACAAATTCCACAAACATTCTACATTGATGATATCGTCTTCATCCTCTCATAAACATATTATCACTCCCGTAGTCCCTATTCGTACCACCCCACACTCCTACTCCCTCCCAGCTTTCATAATATTTATTTTTATGAATTTTGAGGTTAATAAAGCACCTCACGTTGAAGTTTGAATATTTTGAATTTCGTTTAAAGTAAAGCTAAAATAAGCTAAACATAAACAAAAAAAAAATTAAGGCGGCTGTAAGCGTCTAAAGTTTCAATCCTGAAATACAACAAACAGGAAAAAAAAAATAGCAAGCAAACAACAATATTTATATTTGAATTTATGCAAAGGTTACAATCTTTATAAAATCTCTTAAGAAAAAGCTATGTAATCCCCTGATTCTTCTCTTCACGGATGTTCTTGATTTGACGGAATACTTGCGGCTCAATACTTGGAGCGAAGACTTCTTTGTATGCGGAAGACTTGCAGAACACCACTGAAGAGCAACTATGTATTTATGTGTGTATGTATGTCCCTTCTGGTCTTATGAAGACTTCTTTATATAGGCTTGAACTAGGGCTTTAGGGGTATTTTGGTCCAAGCAATTTTGACCCATGGGCCTGAAGAATATGAGTTGGGCTCATCTTGTCAACTTAATGGACTGACCCAAATGTTATTTGGACTTGATTTAAGTCATATAAGTTTAACTTAAATATTAATCCGACTTTATTAACCAGTAATTTAACTTGGTCAACGTATCATGAATTTAAGATTTAATCCAAATTTAGTATGGATTTATCAATAAACTGTCTACAAATGCCCCGTGCTTCGAGGCTTGTTGGGGTGCTCGATTTGTCGAACTTGTAAAGACATGCCTTGAAGTATTTGTGAAGAATGTTTTTTTTATTTTCGTAGTTGATCTTTCAAGAAACATTTGAAGCTTCATGAGAAATGACTATGCTGATGTCAACATTTACCAGAGTCTTCATGACAACATTCTTTAATTTGTAAGAGATCATTTGACTTTCGGTTGTTTATCAACTCATTTTCGACTTGAAGTGTTTCGAGCTCATGAAGACTTATCGCATCACATTTCTTCATAGTTTGGTAATTTCATTTGGGTCATCAACTACAAAACGACCGCCAATTCGATGAACAAGGATTGTGTCTACAAGCTTGACTTGGTGATACAGAGCTTGTGATTTCGGCGCAAATTTTAGGCGTGGCTTTCTTTGGGGTTGAATGCCCTGCCGGTGTTTTTTTTTCTTCAACTTTGCTCAATCACTTGAATAAAACGCAAAGAATTCAATTCTCATTACGAGTCTATTCTCATTCGGGGCATTTTTTTTAACTCCCCATGTAGTTTCCGAGAAAACCTTACCATAATTTGGTTTCTATGAGATTTTCATAACTCGATTTCTTTGGAAAATTTTCATAATTTGATTCTTATGAAAACTTGCCATAATTTGGTTTCTATGGAATTTCCATAATTTGATTCCCATGGAAAATTTCCATAATTTAATTCCTATGAAAACTTACCATAATTTTCATAATTTGTAGGAACTAAACTTTCCATCATTATAATTTTCCATAATTTGTAGGAATCAAATTGATGTCTCCATATTTTGAACTCTATATATACCCACATTCTCCCGGTGATTGTATGTCGCATTGCCGCATCATCAAGTTCAATTGAGTTCTTCCTTTTCCAACTTTGATTTTCGTCACCCTTTTTTCAGCTCAGCGCGACTTTGGTAGAAAATTCATATCTCATTGTAGGGATATTGAAATCGTGATCCGTTTGATTTTCCAGAAACTAGACTCATAGAGCTTCAACATATACGAAAATCACGATAAGACAACTCTCGAATTTACTCAGATAATTTTCTTGAACTCAGCCTGAAATTCTGATAAACTGAACGCATCAGCTTTGTGCGACTTCGCGGAAAAATTCTTATCTCGGCGTAGGATTAACAAAGTCACAAGCGGTTTACGGTGTTGGAAAGTAAATTCATAGGGCTACATCATATACGAAAACCAAGATTAAATTGCATCTATGTTGATTCAGTTTTGTTGAATTAATTAGGCCCGAACTAATTATATGTAATTGATATATGTAGATTAGTTAAAGTGACGGTTGTAGAAAGTTTGTAACAATTAGTTAGATGATTAGTTGTCACATGGTGTAGATTTTTTCCATCATTTCATACACGTGTATAAATACAGGAAGAAGGAGAAATGGAAGTTAGTTTTTCTTTTCCCAAATTGTGATCTCGTCCATCTTCTTCATGTTTCTGTATCATTCTCAATTGTTAGCATAAGCTCCATTAATGGAGTTCTCAACTGATCATTCACAACTTTGACATGGTATCAGAGCAATAGGTGCTCTTCTCTTCTTCAAATTCTGCTACATTTGTTCTTCCTCTGTTTAATTCACATTCCAATTCTCATCTAGAATCCTCGTTACAATCTGCTCTCGATTGCAATTCTCGTTTCAGTTTCGACTTTGATTACAATTTTCCTGTCAAGTTTCCTTCAAAATCATGGCTCCAACAAATGAAATGAATCCAAATCCCACGAATCCGAATCACGCACCACCAACCATCGATTTCAGTGATCCTTTGTACATACATCCATCAGAGAATGCCGGATCTTCAATTACTCCAGTTCCTTTTGATGGAACAGGATGCAGATCCTGGAGGCGTGGTGTTCTTCGAGCCCTTTCTGTGAAAAATAAGATCGACTTCATCAATGGAGAAGCTCAGAAACCAGATCCAAGTTCGCCTACATTTGCCCAATGGGAACGTTGCGATGACATGGTCACGTCGTGGATTCTCAATTCACTATCAAAAGATTTACCCTGCAATACGTCAACAACGCGAAGGAATTATGGGACGAGTTAGCCGATCGTTACGATCAAACCTATGGTGCGAAACTGTTTCAGCTCCAACAGGAGATAAATGACCTTGCACAGGAAATTTGGATATCACAGGGTATTACACCAGACTTCGTCGACTTTGGGAGGAGCTCTCTACTTTGGATGCCAACAATCAATGTACATGTCTGTGCAATTGTGGTGGTAAAATCAAAATGCATAAGGCAGAGCAGGATCGCAGACTGATTCAATTCTTAATGGGACTAAACGAGGTGTACATTGTGATGCGATGTAGTATCCTAATGATGAACCCGTTGCCGACCATGCCACAAGCTTTTTCCATTCTAGTTCAAGAGGAGAAACAACGAGAGGTCAAGCCTTCTACTCGCATGTCTTTGGCCTCTACTTCTCTCAACGCTTCCACATCTCTTGGTGCTGTTTCTGGGAGTAATAGTTTCAAAATGAACTATTCCCAAAATAAGCACACAAATGGAAACAATGTTTATAGAGGTCCTACAAACCATTTTCAGAACTCTAACATGAACAACAACACCCATCATTTTCCAGATATCAACAGAGCTAACTAGTTCTGCGACTATTGTAAGAAGACTGGACACACAGAGGCTAAGTGCTACAAACTACATGGCTTTCCCCCAAATTTCAAGTTTACTAAGGGTAGGCACTCCGGATCAACAGCTAATGTTCACTCTGCATGTGAAGACCTTAGCCAGGGAGCTCAAGGTTTGACTCAAGTTCAATATGATGATTTGGTGAAATTACTTGAAAAGGAAACATGTGGGAGCGCAAAGGAGTCTGCGGACAACATCATGAGTGGAGCTGTGAACTTTGCAGGTATCATGGCTTGTCACTCTTTTATTACTGAAATTGGTGATCTCTCATGTAATTGTTCCAAGCTTACTGCTGAATCCTGGAATATAGACTCTGGAGCCTCACACCATATGCCTTTTAATATAACATTACTCACCAATATCAGACCTTTACTTTACCCCTTCCTAATCACATTACCCAATGGCTATAGAGTTAGAGTGACATAAATTGGGGATGCACATTTAAATTCAACATTGATTTTATACAAAGTATTATTTATACCTACTTTCAAGTTCAATCTTTTATCAGTACATTGCTTAGCTTCTCATCTCAAAAACACAGTCAGTTTCAATGATATTTCATGTTTTCTGCAGGGCCCGTCACTGAAGAGCCCTCTGGGGATTGGTAGAGCAAGGAATGGTCTTTACTTTCTGTGCTAAAAAAGCCACAATGCTGCGATTTCAACTTGTTCTTTTGTTTCTTGTGTTTCATCTGATTGTCTTCCTTTACATAATGCCAATAAACAAGCATTATATTTTCCTGCTTCTGTAATATTTACCCATTCAAGTAATAAAAATTCTTGTTGTAATACAAAATCGACTGTTATTTCTGGCAATACTTCTACACCATCAAAATGTTTTTCTCTTTGTACATCTCATGAAGAAAGTGTAGATTACTTGTGGCACACCAGGCTAGGACATGTTCCTTTTATCAAAATGAAAGGTATCCATACCATACCTGTTAAATTTTCGCCAAAACAACCTTTTTTGTGCACCATTTGTCCCATGGCTAGACATGCAAGGTTGCCTTTTCCATCCAATACTACCACCCTTTCCACCAAGATTTTTTATCTTCTCCATATAGATTTATGGGGGCCATACAATATACCAACTCATGATAATTACAAATATTTCATCACAATAGTTGATGATTATAGCAGGTCAACTTGGACTCAACTGATCAATTGCAAAACCATTACTCTACAGTCCATAAAGACTTTTACATCTCTAGTAAAAAATCAGTTCAGCACAACCATTAAGGCCATTAGAACTGACAATTGTATTGAGTTTGTCAATAAAGAAACGATTGTGTTCTTGCAAGAAAAAAACATCATACACCAAAGAACTTGCCCATATACACCACAACAAAATAACGTGGTGGAAAGAAAATACAAATACCTACTTGAAATTGCAAGAAGTTTTTTGTATCAATCAAAACTTCCCATGAGATATTGGGGGGAATGCATCTTAACTGTAACATATATTGTCAATAGACTCCCTTCTACAGTCATCCAAAACAAAACTCTTTTTGAAGACTTATACCAAAAACAACCCACATACTCACATCTAAGATCTTTTGGTTGTCTTTGCTTCCCTAGCACTCTTAAAACTCACAGAGACAAGTTTGAACCACGATCCACTCCACATGTTTTCATTGGATACCCTTTCAACACAAAAGGTTACAAAGTACTAGATTTGACCACTAAGAGAATACACATTTCAAGAGATGTATTGTTTCATGAGAATGTTTTCCCTTTTGTTCTTCCTTTTCCTGATTCTACTTTTAGTTCTGTACTGAGACATCTTAATTCTAATACTGATTTGTTTCATCCCACAAACAATATTTTGAATAAAACTCATGATTTAAATGAAGACAACCCTACTACTGTCACAAATAACACTACTGAGACCAACCTATTCATACCACACCTATAAATATCACTGGAGACTCATATGATGAGACCACTCCTATATCAAACTCTCCAGAAATAATTACTGCATCATCTCATCCAGAGATACCTTGTTCACCTCAGATTACCACTACTACCCCTTCCAGCTCACATCCTCTACCTGCACCTAGAAGAACAAGTAGGATCCATACTGTGCCAAACTATCTCAATGAGTACAACTACATACTCCTTAAATTACAGCCTCAACCTTCACCATACCATCCTATTGATATCACTGCTCAACAACACGTTTTACTCACTAGTTTTAATTCAGAGAGTCATCAATTAGTTAGGAACATTACTCATGATAGTGAGCCAAACTCATATGAGGAGGCAATCATGAGCTCTGCTTGGCAATCAGCAATGACACTTGAATTTGAAGCTTTACATGCTAACAATACTTGGAATCTAGTTCAATTACCTGCAGGAAAAAGGGCAATTGGGTGCAATTGGGTTTACAAAATCAAACATAAGGCTGATGGGACAGTGGAGAGATTCAAGGCTAGACTTGTGGTAAAGGGATACACTCAACAAGCTGGCATCGATTATACTGAAACATTTTTCCCAGTAGTTAAGTTGACTACGGTGAGGACCTTGATTAGTTAGGCAGTAAAGAAGGGCTGGGATTTATATCAACTAGATGTGAACAACACATTTTTACATGGTGATCTTAATGAAGAAGTTTATATGGAACTCCCACAAAGACTCCAAGTTGGTGAAAAGGGACTTGTTTGCAAGCTAAATAAGTCCTTATATGACTTGAAACAAGCTAGCAGGCAATGGTATGAGAAACTGGCAGAAGCATTGTACTCAAGAGGATACTCACACTCCATCAGTGACTATTCTTTGTTTTACAAAAGGGACAAATCATCTGCAGTCTTCGTAGCAGTGTATGTTGATGATATAATTTTTACAGGAACCGATTTAGCTGAAATTACATCCCTGAAGTCTTTCCTACACGATCAGTTCAAAATCAAGGATTTAGGAAGACTCCATTATTTTTTGGGTTTACAGATTCTTTACAAACAAGATGGTGTGCTTATTACACAAAGAAAGTTTACTACATATTTGATCAAGGAGTTTAATTGTCATCATCATAGTCCAACTTCTTCTCCCCTTGATATTGTTGTCAAACTAAAGTCACATGAAGGCAATGTGCTGCAAGACCCAACATATTATAGGAAATTGGTAGGAAAATTAAATTTTCTTACAAATACTAGACTAGACATTGCATTTAGTGTGCAACATCTTAGTCAGTTCTTACAGACACCAAGAGAGCCTCACCTAAAAGCCGTCCTTCATGTGTTGAGGTACTTGAGGAATGATCCTACACTAGGGATTTATCTATCTAAGGAGCCGAACTATACTATCACTGCCTATTGCAACTCGGACTGAGCTGCATGCCCTGACTCCAGAAAGTCAGTAAGTGGATATATAGTGCTCATGGGGAATTGTCCTGTGAGCTGGAAATCCATGAAGCAAACGACTGTCTCACTTTCTTCAGCAGAGGCAGAATACATAGCAGTAAGAAAAGTGGTTGGAGAGTTGGTTTGGATTGAGCGATTGCTTCATGAGTTATGTGAAGGACCTGTCTAACCTATATCAATTTTTTGCGACAGTCAAGCAGCTATACACATTGCAAATAATCTTGTATTTCATGAAAAGACTAAGCACATAGAGGTTGATTGTCACTTCGTTCGAGATAAGCTTCAAGAGGGACTTGTGACTCTTCACCATATTCCAACTGTAGAACAATTAGCTGACATATTAACCAAGAGTCTTACTGGCCCCAAACACTCAGCCATTTTGCACAAGTTGTCTGGAAGTATCTCCCTTCCAACTTGAGGGGGAGTGTTGAGATTAATTAGGCCCGAACTAATTATATGTAATTGATATATGTAGATTAGTTAAAGTGACGGTTGTAGAAAGTTTGTTACAATTAGTTAGATGATTAGCTGTCACATGATGTAGATTTTTTCCATCATTTCATACACGTGTATAAATACAGGAAGAAGGAGAAATGGAAGTTAGTTTTTCTTTTCCAAAATTGTGATCTCGTTCATCTTCTTCATGTTTCTGTATCATTCTCAATTGTTAGCATAAGCTCCATTAATGGAGTTCTCAACTGATCATTCACAACTTTGACAAGTTTTCTATTTGAAATCAGTCTTTCACCAACAACAAAAATTTGAGGTTACCACCTTTACTTTGGACATGTTCTTACGAATCTAAACTTTTTTTTTCTTTTCTTTAATTTTTTTCGCAGATATTTGATAAAGAAATACAACTTCGATCCCGCAACATGATGCAATTTCGCGACCGAAATTCACCGCATCCTCTTCTTGAAATAGTAGGTGACGACCAACAAAATCCAAATGCCAAAGGTCTACTTTTGGAGGTTCAGCCTCCGGCTATCAGCGTCTTCTCCCTTGTTAGTGGGGCAAATGATGAATCTCTTCTCCTTAAAGAATGGTCGAAAATGGATACCAAAGACGTCATGAGAAACTTCTCGAGCAAGGCTACTAGCATGAAAGTTCCTTTACTGAAATCCGCAGTACATCATGACGCAACACCTTCCAAATCTTCTTATTCTGATGGAAGTTTCAACAATTGGTGTGTTCCCTCTTCTAACTTTGGCAATGTTTGCTACACACCTGGTTACTGGGAATAGGTAAAGGACGTGCTTCCCCGCCACAAAAAGACTTTGGAGCTCATCAAGGTCTATGACGTTGTATATACTTCTTTGTTCACGTACGACTATGACGACAATGTACTTCATGCTTTTTGTGAACTTTGGCGCCCATCTACCAATATGCTTTCTACTTTCATTGGAGAGATGTCCAAATCACTTTGGGACTTACAAGCCATTGGAGGTCTCCCCGTACAAGGGTACTTTTATGAAGAAGTTGTTCCCTTGGCGAAAGAATTGACACAGATGGATACTCTAAGAGAATTGCTTCTTCCCCAATGTTGTCGATATTTATTTTTGGCCTTCTACAGATTAGCGAAAGATGATCTCCAGGAGGTGTCCGTCCATAATTGGGTGAAGTTTTAGTTTAGAGGACCTAATAGATATGACGAGCCTCCGCAAAAGGTGTCAAAGGTACGAGCCACAAAGCCAAGATTAAACCATAATCCCTTTGGACATATTGATTCGAACTTCCTACCGCGGACTGACGAGGAGAATGCCCCCTTTGTCGAGTTAGATGTGAAAGAATCTGTAATGACCCTCCTGGTCATTTCTGTGTTTTGCCTTTTGTGTGTCACTTAGAGCATTCCTGTTCGGTCACCTGGTCGTTCGTTTGGTTATTGTGCGAGTTTTAGTGTTTTTGGAGCTTATGAATCTTGAACGATCAAAAGTTCAAGAAGATGACATCGGAATCCATTTCTGACGATTCCATCAGCTCTAGAAGAATCATTTTAGTCTAGTAGCATGGTCGGTATGACTCCCGAGGTTTTCAGTGTGAGTCGATGCGATTAGGCATTTTTACTTTAAGTTTAAAGCCTAAGTTTGACTTTAGTCAACATTCTGAGTAAACGCGCTCGGATGAGAATTCTGTCAGTGCGGATAGCTCCGGAATGTCGAGTTTGGATTCGGTTGACCCTTCTTTTGTGTCCCGAGGTTTTCGATATTTTTCTGAGCCCTTTTGTGGTTTTTGACTTAAAATGACATTTGGGTGTGGGATCCACTTTTTATCAAGATAACCTCGTATGAAAATTTCGACTGCGTCATTGAGTCCGGAATATCGAATTTGGTATGGTTGCATATTTCGTTTACGTGCACGGGATTCCGAACGAGTTTGGAGCATCCCGTCGGAGTTTTTAATTTTGGGAAAAATTGCAGAAATATCTGCTATAAGTGCAGATATATATTTCAGCCAATTTTTCCAAACTTAAAACTTTAATTTCTCTCTCATCTTTCATCCAAATTAGGCGATTCAAAGTGCGGGAGCTTCGTATTTTTGGTGGCTTCACTGTAGAGTATTCGGAAGTTGTCGGGTGAGCGTAGTTCGAGGTAAATTTCGCGATAAACCTGACTGTTGTACCCTATTTCGAGCTGTTGTTTTTGGCATTCTTGTTTTGGTCATATCTCTTTCATTTTAGCTCGGTTTTGGGTGATTCAAAGTCCCACGTGTTGGAAATTATCGTGGCTACCTCGTAGAGTGTTCAAGGAGTGCTGGGAACTTTTTGATTCTCGTTAATTCCGAGTTTAGACTGCTGCTGTTTTCTTTTAAGTTGATTAAAGTGTGGTTTTCTTGCTGGTTGGTTTTTGCTGTGTTTTGAGCCTTGAATTGTGTTCCATTTTGGAACACAAGTTCGGGGTGCTATTTAGGGTCTCTTGACGTAGTCAATTTCCGACAGTTCGGTGCGGGTCCCACGATTCCCGTTGTAACTCCAAAATTGACCCGTCTCCGTTTGTTGTGATTTTGGTGTCTAAACGACCGTACTAACGTTGTGATCCTATATTTGATAGAGTGACAGCGTTCAAGGGTCGTTCGGGAAGCAGAAGCTCTGGTGAAGTGATTTAGAGTGCGCGCGGTCGGCGTTATGGTAGGCTACCACTTCATTTCTATTAGATTGAGTTTAATTGTGTAAAAGCATGACGATTGGAGTTAATTGAGGGTGGGTACCAGTTTCCTACTTTACTTGATTAGATACCTCATGTTAGGATCGATTGGCCATATTTCGGGTGTAGTATCATTTTAACCGGTTTAGTAGAGTTGCATGGTTGTGTGCTAAATATTATTGTATGCTTGTATGCTATGTGTTGTATGCCTTGTTCATCCTTAACCGTAAGCATGATGTCCTTAGTCTAGGTTAGGCTAACATTGCCTTAGACTTATGAATCGTGTGGGCTGGATAGCCTTGACTTTCTGCCGACGTCGTTCGGATGACTTAGCTCCTTGTAGACTGGAGTAGCAGACTTGAGTCTGATAGTTTGAGCCATAGATTAGGCATTATCACTGCTTGCTGTACTTCTGTATCTTCTCCCTCTCATTCTGCGGTTTCGACGCATTCTCGAAGGTCTAGTGCATTACTAGAGGCGCGGGAATGAGATAGTATAGGCTTGGAGCCTTTTATGTGATTCTTAGAGTGGATGGTGTTCCACGGTGGTTGTTGTTGGATTGGATCCTATTGGAGATACCATCACCCCTGGGGTCGTTCTTTCTAGTTGGGCTGGAGTGTATCGCTGGCTGGGTAGACTCGGTGATATCGGCGATCGCCCCCGGGCCTCTTTTTCTGGCTGGGCTGGGAGTGTGCTACTGGCTGGGTGTCCCCGGGTCACTCTTTCTAGCTGGGCTGGGAGCTGACTGCATGGTAGGATGACTCACGATATCTACCTTACTCACGGGTCCCTCTTTCTAGCTGGGCTGGGAGTGGACTGTTTGGTTGGGTGATCCCTGGGTCATTCTTTCTAGCTGTGCTGGGAGTGCACTGCTGACTGGGTGGAGCCTGATGGATTATCTTAGTTACTTTGGGCTGGGAGCCCAGTTTTCTTCTTTCTCAGTAGATTTAGCTTTTTTGTGTACCTGTCGGGCTTATGGGGGTCCGTTCATATTTTATTTAAACTTACGCACGAGTGTACCTTCTGGGCTTATGGGGGTCCAGTTAGGTTTAGTTTAGTTGTACTTAGTTTGTTTCTGGTATGCTCGTGTGCTTTCTTTTCATATCCGTTTTGACCTTTCTGTGTCTAGATTCTATCCTTTCTTTTTGTTTTTACCCTTTTTGCTCAGTCGGCCTATGATGCCTACTGAGTACCTGTTGTGTTGGTGCTCATGCTACACTCTGCATCTATTTCGTGATGCAGGTCCCAGTACCAGTTATCAACGGTGAGTAGTTCCAGCCTCTTTTTGCAGCTATGATTCGGAGACGAGGGCGAGCACTTGTCGTTTTGGGTTTGTCTTGTCTCCTTCTTTTGTTTTGGCTAGTCTTGTTGCCTTTGAGAAACGCTCTGTTGTGGTCCACTTTTGGGACTTGTACTCTTTATTAGATAGCTCTGTACTAGTGACTTCTAGGTTCTGGGAGGGATCATGTATATATTTATTTTGGTTTGTTTCCGCCTTGTTGTTTAGTTTATTGTTTCCGCTAGTTTCTACCCTTACACTCATTGCTTGATGTTCTGGGTTTCGGGTTGGCTTACCTACTGGTAGGGTATAGTAAGTGCTAGCATGATTCGAGAAATTAGGTTGTGACAGAATCACTTAGAGATGAGACTAACTTGGCAGCCTTCTTTACTTGTTGGCTTTGCAAATTGTGCTTCCGAATAAGAAAGTCAACTATGTGCGCGCTAGTGTTTTTAAAGTTGCGAGCTTGATGGCTCATGGAAAGAAATTCTCCTTAGCGGTCCCAGTTCTTCCAAGCATATATCGCGGCCTGAAAGAAATCTCTACTTCTTCAAACTTGAGTGTGGCAAATATAATTTTTCCCATACAGTATGTATATGGTTGGCTTGGGGAATACTGTAGGACTCATCATCGTGTCAATCGTTCACATCGATCGATACCTCTTTGTAAAATTTCTGGCGAGAAGATGGCCAAGTTTTGATTTTGCTGACGCCCAAAAGTTATTTCAACAGGATGATGCCCATCGCCTTCATCATTTAGCAATGCTGCAAGGGAGGGATTTACACCTTACTGATAATGGAAAGCTTTCAAATTCGTGGAACGAATATATCATAAGCCTTCGTTCAGGCTATGTAACCCTTATGCATGATTAAATTTTATCATGGAGTCCTACAGCCCTATCAGATTTAGTAGACAATTTGGTTTGTGTAAAGATGTTCCCGGAGATCTTATGGGCTCGTCTTTGCGATGGTACACTATTAACATTGGTGCAACTTTGGAATTCCACTTTTTGACTTAATACTTTTTCTAAAGTCATGATTCCAATGTGCCCATTAGAGGGTGCTCCTTTAATGACCCGCGAGTATGTAGACTGGTGGCCAACCCAAAGGATGAATACTTCCCAAGAAAACCTCCGCATCATTTTGAAGAAGACGAAGCAAGACTCTAATTCATGCCATCTAAAGGGGCTTTTGATCAATAAAAAGAAAAGTCACATCCTTCTTCCAAATCTCAAGTGAAGTCAAATGATACTCTGCAAGTCGCTAGGACCTTATCCAAGTCTAAAACCTCAGAAGATGGGGATGTGCCTCCGAAATAAAAATTGAGGCGCCTCACATTTACCTCAAAGGCAACTTCTACTTCCAAAGTTGGCCAAGGTTCTTCCGGAACAAATGAACTTCATGTATCATCAAACAATGGTAATGACCAAACGTCAAACCTTGAGATGCCTTGTGATGAAATTTCTCATATATATGCTTCACCGGATGGTGTTGGATGACCCAATGCATTTTCCAGTCCAACGGATCGTCACTGGAATTATCCAAAAAGAAAGGCACAAGAGCTAGATGATGCTTGTTGTGGTATTGATATTTTAGATGCAATTGTCATTGATGATAACGACTTTGTTGATGATGATTCGAACTCGGCATCATTGTTTGTATTAGCAAAACAAGTAAGGCCCTCTTTTTTTAAAAAAGTTTTGAATCTGATCATCTTTTTATTCTTACATTTTTTTTTTCTAGTTGGACCTTCAAGAACTATATGGTGGCGAACTTAACAATGGCGTGGTTGCAGATTTCACAGTAGATCTCTATGATCTTGATGCGGCTGCAAAAGACTTTAATTCTTCCATTAATAATGTGATGCCTTCATTAGAAGTAGTTCCACCAAGAAGTCATCTTCTAATGACGTGATTCCTTCATTGGAAGTAGTTCCACCAAGAAAGTCACCAAGTAGGCCATTGCGACCTGGTGCTCCTACTTTTGAGCCACAAGAAACCATTTACTGCGCTAAATCAACATTTGTTTATGAGATATGAGGCGCATTGTGTGGATGGATTACACAATTTTCCTTAGGTTCTTCAGATGGCTTTGCAGAATTGGAGTCAAGTATCGCTTCAACTCTTGAGGAGATTAGAAAGGTAAACATTATTGATGTTTCTTCTTTGGAGGATCATGTCAAAAATTTCTTCAAGTCGTACGCAGAGTATGATAATTTAAGATCATCAAAGATGACTAAAGAATCACATGAAAAGGCCCTCTCTGATGCACACTGATGTCTTGATTGTGCAAAGCTGGCACATGAAAAGTTAGATGGATCCATGGAGAAACTTCAAGAAACTCTAGAAGATGTGGAGAAAGACTTAAAAGCCTTGACCTCTAAGAAAAAGAAGGTTACCGCTCTCATTAACAAATATCAAGAGAAGCTGTCCAAAAGTCAAGAGAATGTCACCATTACGGATGGCGAGATTTATACCATTAAGGCAAATAATGTGATGTCTAACGATGAAGTTGAGAGACTAGCCAAGCTGGAAGGGGCGGTTGAGAAAAGTCGCCAAGAAATCATAAGCTTTAAACTTTTTCCGTAGTTAGATTTTCTTTTTATCTATTTATTTATTTGCTTAGGATTTGCTAATTCGCTCATTATGTTGTAATGGTTCTATTTATTTTTTTTAAGCAATAAAATAGTGACTTATATTTCACTAAGAAACTCCTCATCTTGAATTTTGTATTTTGATTGTTTCTTTCCACGAGCCCCCTTTCTTATTGGAAAAAGGACTCCATAAGCTAGCATTTATATGAGGATTGCAACAAAACGTTAATTTTTCAGCTTTGCGCACATGTGGAAGAAAATTCATAACATGAAGTAGGAGCGCCGAAATAATGAGCCTTTTTTTGGTTGGAAAGATAACTTAGAGATCTTCAATCTATATAAAAATCACGTCCATGAGATTGACGGATTAATACAGATTTGTGGTCGAAGTTGGCTCAAAATCTGTGTTCTTGAATCTCCAGCTTTTGTAACATCTCGCACCTAGAAACGACTATAAAGAGTTTAAAATATGAAAATATTGATTTTTGGAAAGAATAAGGAAATCTGGAAATTTTGTCTAAGTTAAGAAAGTGAGTTTTGGCCATTTTCAAACGGCCATAACTCCTAGCCCAGGAGGATTTAGGAGCAGATATTGATATGGTTGGAAATCCCTTGGATAGATCTTTCCAACGCCGCCAAGATTGCACGATTTTGACATCGTATGAGTGAGATATGACTTTCGGAAGTTGGGTTGTTGGATTGAAGAAAGTCTCAATCCGGATTTAGGGAAGGGTAAAGTAGTCTTTTCCCTAATAAATTTCCTAATTTGATTTTAGGGGCTTATTAGGGTAAAACAAAACAGAACTTAATTCAGTTTTGGAAAACTAGAATACGCTTAGGGCTTGGAGAAGAGAGAAAGAAAGAAAGAACGGGAGAAGAAAGCTAGAATTCGCCAAAGCCATCTAAGCTTGCGAGGGGAATTCGTCGGGGGTGATCCCTATTAAGGTATGTGAGGTCTTTCTGTGTTGGGTTAGTTCCCCCACACACTAACTTGTTTCAAATCCTTTGGTTTGGAGTTATTTACATGTTGAAAGGTGAGGTTCTTGAAGAACAACTGTCGAATTCTTGATTGGTTGTGTTGTTGAGGGTTCTTAGTGATTTGATTCGTGTTTCCGGGTGGATTTTTGAGTTAGATCTGTTGTAAGTTGAAGGTAATAATGATCCTAAGTGATTGGGGAAAGAACTAGGGAGGTTTAGAGGATTTGGAGATGAAAAACGGAGAAGAAAAGTCGTCAAACACCTGGGGAATAGGGTGGGGCGTCGCGCCAGCCAGCGCGCCCCAAACCAGTCTCTGATGTTTGGTACTTGGGGCGCCGCACCAGCCAGCGCGCCCCACACAGGCCTCTGAAGTTTGGGGCCTGGCACCCCATGCCTCTCAGAGCGCCAAGGACGCTAGTGCACCCCATTTCTCCCCCATCTTTTAGTACTTATTTCCCAGAGATGTACCTATGTTTCCTAGTCGATTCTAACACTTTAAAGCACATCTAAACATCATGAAATCATTCATAAACATGAGATCATGACCTTGAATCCATAATCCAATTCAAGGAAAGTTAAGATCAAAGTCTAAGAAGTTGAAAGTCAAGTCTAGAAGTTAAGAAGTAAGTCAAAGTAAAGTTTCTCAAAGTTTTCAAGAGTCTTTATTAAACGTTTTAAATTCGTTTTAAAGCTCCAATTTCAAGTAAAGTAAAGAGTAAAGAGTTGAGTTCATTTCTCAAAAGTTATTAGGGAACTAAGTATTCCCAAAGAAGTTTATAAATGTTTTCACATTTGAACAAGGAAGGAACTATGATTTCCAAAAGAGCCTTTGGGCTAAGTATTGATCAGTAATTATCTCAAACTAAAGAAAGAAGTTGTTTTAAAAGTATGAGCTAAGTATATTTTGGGAGTAGTATTGAGCACCGATATGGAGATGCGAGTTCATATTAACTCAAGTCTCCATAAACCATGTAGCCATCATGGGTAGTAAAAGATCATACTTTTTAGATGACTCCTTAAGATGCTTTTAGCATAGACTAG
>JAJOOS010011968.1:0-11599 GCA_029582725.1 Solanum chiquidenum
AAACTTTCTGGACAGAAATGCAAAAAGGGATTGGGAGGATTTATACACAGTTAACTATAGCAAGAACTACAAATTTGCGTCCACTTGACAGACTTTTACGCAAAGTGCATATATAACAATGCATAAGGTATGACTTATCGTCAAATTAGGCTACTGATTCCCTGTAGACATACTAGGTGACCTGTATTCTTTTTCATCTGAGTTTAACATGTGTGCACCTGAAATATGTGCAGTCACCTCCACTATATAGGAGGCAGCAGTCGAAGGGTGGATCAAGATAATTTTATAACTTGGGTCATCAGATCGTGTTTGATCATGCTGCACTCAAACAATTCTCCCAAGACCCACCCGTACTTTGAGCTGAAAGTTCCTCCACCACTTTGCTGTGCATACTCCCAAATTATCACGTGAGTGCAAATATCCCAAGTCCTTGCTATGTCTTTTAAGGACATTGGTTGTGAAAGACTTCTGAGAGAGACACTAAACCTTTATTTGGCCTTCATGGATTGATCTTCGCAGTCTTTACTGCAGCAGAAAATAGTTAAAAAATCTAGTTTTAAAATGATTCACTTAGGGGTCGTTTGGTTGTTGGTTAGGAGTTTCGGGATATTAATGTATTAAATCCTACTTGTACCATGTTTGATAGCCTCTTTTTTTTTTTTGCTATGTATAAAATTCAACTCACCAAATATGGTATTTGATTTAGAATCCCGCATACTAATCTGTGTCTAATGTTATGTAGAATAAAAAGATGGAATAACTAAACCTGCATAACTAATCCTTGCATAAGTCTAACCATCAACCAAACAACCCTGTTGCAACTATTAGATTGTCAGGACTTCAGTTGGCCTGCAATCAATAGAGACATGATTAACAGAATGTACAATCATAACTCTACAGTAAGAGGGGGAGAAGACATGGAACCAGGGATATCAGATCAATAGAACAAACGATGGGAATATGTATGTATACAAGGAACCCGATCCACCTGACACGAGAGAGTTTACAAATATTACCAGTAGAGTTCTCTCTGAAGAACTCCTAGCCATGGACAACATGGTTAAGGATGACAGATACTTTCATGGAGCGCAGAGATATAAATATACCATCCTTCTCAGATGATGAAGTAGTTAGAGGTGAAGAAAAAAATGACGATAACCTGGAAACCATCAAATCCAAACCTCAAGTCCAGAACAATATCAATCTTTCATCTAGGTACTCCCAGAACACCGGAAGAGTGTATGGCTCCATAGAACATGAAACAACTACAGATAAGGACAGTCAAATAGGTACCATCTCTTTAAGTTTCCAATGATCAGCTCTCTATCTTTGAATATCAGAGGAATAGGTTCCAAAGCATCTTTTGAAAGACCCCAAACTATGGTTCAACAATTCCAACTCCCTATTGTTTTCCTCCAAGAACCTATGGTAGAATGCAGGAAAATAGATAGATACAGAAGGAAACTTGGGATGCGTCATGGTTATTACAATTGTTCTAACAAGATTTGGATCCTATGGTCCAACCTTGTCACTGTTACCATCATTTCAGATAATATTCAAAGTGTCAATATTAAGATTCACACCCAGAATGACCCCCCTTTTCTTCTCACCGTGGTCTATGCAAAGTGTACTGAAGCACTCAGGATGGAGCTTTGGGATGACATTAGGAGTCTTGCCAATAATTGCTTGGACCCTTGGGGATTTATTGGTGATTTCAATGTCATAATGGGTAGTGAGGAAAAATTGGGAGGCAGAGACCATAGATTTGAAGAGAGCCTAGAATATTTAGACTGCTTGAATGATTGTGATTTGTGGTCTCCAAGATGCAGGTTTCTCAGGCTCAACTTTCACTTGGTGTGATAACTGAGATCCACCCACTAAAATTTGGAAAAGACTCGATAGATTGGTCTACAACTCAAAGTAGTTTCACAACTATAATACTACTGTTGTTTCTCACTTGTTAAGAGATTTCTCTGACGATGCTACTGTTGAAATACGGTAGTCCACAATGAGCTGTAGTACCAGGTTAGTAGTTTGCTAGAATGCAATAAAACTTAACAGTAAAGACAAGGAGTTTTACGTGGAAACCTCCTTGCTCAAGGGAGTAAATCACGACTTGACACACATGATTTTCAACTGTTTTCAATAATATTAAGCAATGAGTGAATACAGACTCCAACTACACCACATGAGATTAAACTCTTAATCTCACTACAAGTAATAACTCTATTACAAGACGAGCCAAAGTAATGCCTCCATTGCCCACTATATTATCTAACTCTAATTAATATAGACTTCACCCACAAGACACACAATCAACTCTAACTGTGTTCATCTGTTTTTTTTTCCCACAAAAGACTCTATGCGTTTCTTTATAGATTAGAAACGAATCTTACAATTTCAGCACAAGCATTTACTCAACACAACACAAGCATTTACTCAACACAACTACAACACACACTTGATAACTCTATCAGGTCCCTCGAGATGTTTCTGAAATATAAAAGAGCAAGGCAGTGTACCTTTTCGAGGGAATCAAACAGGGGATTTGACGTCAAGAATTCCAACTTCGAGCTTCCTCGGACTCGAGTTCAAAATCAAAAATGGAAGAATAAGGAGATGAATTAATTTGAACTCCAAAGCTATGTTTTACGTTTTTGTTCCTTGCTTAATCTTTCTGTTGTTCTGGATCTTCTGGATTTTATTGGATTTTGTTGGATGGGTGTTGGTTATCCGGATGATTTTTTGGATTTTTCTCAGATTATTTTCAATGAGAACCACACGGCTTTTTATAGCCGATTTTGGGATAGATTCACACTCTAGAACCCATTAGATTATGGCATAACCAACCAAAATCCAATGGTTCTTTGCATCCCTCAACTTTTTAGGCCTAGCAATGGTGATGGTCGAGATTTCTAGACCTGCTTTGGATCAGAAAATTAGTTGGAAGAGATGTAAAGTTGACATGAGGAGGATATGATTGATGGACGGCGGAGGAGATGGTCAAAAATCGCTGGATATTGCCATTTTTTGGCAGTCCAAAGTTGATGGGAGAGGAGCGTGTTGAAGCGGCCATGGCAGGAGAACGTTGGGAAGGGGAGAAACTTCTGGGGAAGGAGAAGCGTGATTTCTTGGGAAAAGAAAGAAGTTTGAGGCGATGGGGGTTGTATTATTTGGGAAAGATTGAAAAGGTCTTATTTAATCCGGGCCGTCCGATCAAACGATCGGACGGTTAAGATAAATTAGGAATTAAAAGGAATATATATATATTAAATAATGGTAAAAGCTTAATTCACTAGGACCATTAGATCTGATCAGAGGGTCAAGATTTAAGCTGAAGAAGCACAATCCATGGGCTCGCCTACGTGGCGTACATAGATTGGCCGGTTTAAGGAGACTTGAATTGCCAAATTTGCTCAAATTAAAATCATTTAAATTATAACCTCTTATTTATTAAATAGTCATAATTTATTAAATTATTTTTGCAAAATTAGCTTATTTGATCAAATTGGTCACTCTTAATATTAGATTAATATAAATTAGTAACTCATTAATTAATTAAGTTTTCTAATTTTAAACAATGTACGAAAAATATCTATTGCGACAAAAGAAATTATATTTGAACAAACAATAGATTCAATTCTTAAGAACGACACTCATTTAAAAATGAGAAAGTAAGCAGTAATATAATTTATTTATTTATTTGTAAGAAATAACATTTATGAAATAAATTTATCAGGTAAAATAAATAATTAAAAATCTTTTTGTGTTTCCTAAAAAATTCATAACATATATATCTTATTATTATTATTATTAATTTAGTTAAATGTGGAGAGCCAAAATTGGGTATCAACAGATAGCCTTTGAGCTAAGTTTTGAGAAATTATCTCAAACCACAGAAAGAGGTTATGTTTTTAAAACATAAAGAGCTAGTATATTTTGGGAGTAGTATTGAGCACCGATATGGGAGAGAGTTCAGAGAAATTCGAGCCGCCATAAACCATGTAGCCATCATGGGTAGAAAAGGGTCATACTTTTTAGATGATTCATTTAGTGCTTTTTAGCATAGACTAGTAGATCCACTTAGTAGTTCAGGTTCTATACCCCCGGCAAGGTATAGGATGGTCCTGGCAGCGTGAGACAAAACGTTGTATCATCACGATAGCTCTTAAGTGATGGTTGTCGGTTAGAGAAAATCCCACAGCAGTATTTTGTATTTTTATATACATCAAAAATATTTGTATTTTCATATACAAACATAGTTCATATTGTATCTTTGTACACATACAGAGTTATTATTGTATTTTTAAATACACATAGTTGAAAACCATGTTTTAAAGCTTTTCTTTATACTGCATTTATTTACACTGTTGTATATTGAAATCAGTTCAGTTGAGTTGAGCTAGGTAAGTTCTGCAGTTCCTTTCAAGCTTATGTCATGTTTTAGATTTCCCCTCGCATACTCGTACAAATCAATGTACTAATGCCAGTTGGCCTGCATCTTATTATGACGCAGACGCAGGTAACCAGGATCAGCATCCAACACCTCGTTGATCCAGTTGAGCATTCAGAGTCAGTTGGTGAGCCTCCTTGCTTTCCGGAGGGCTCTTTTGTTATCATTTGATTTTAGTAGTTTATTTGTTAGGATGATCGGGGGTCTTGTACCGACATCCATCTCAGTTGTTTTAGAGGCTTCATAGACAATTAGATGTTAGTTCTTTAGTCTTTTCATTGTTATTATCCTATGTTGAGACTTGAGTTTGCCTTAATGGCCAGTTGAATGTTCCTTTATAACATTCCACTTTATTACATAGATTTATCTTTGTTGAGTTAAGTCTTCCGCTGAGTAAGTAAGCCAGGCCAAGGGTTCGCTTGGGGCCAGATATAGTTCTCGAGTACTGGCCACGTCCAGGGTGTAGGCTCGGGGCGTGACAAACTTGGTGTCAGAGCACAGAGTTCAAGAGTCCTAGGGAGTCTATGAAGTCGTGTTTGTAGAGTCCTAGTTATCGGTGTGAAATGCGCCACATCTATAATTAGGAGGCTGTAATACTTAGAAAAATTTCTCACTTCTTTCAAATTCATTTCGTGTGTTAGAGTTTGATCTCTAAAAAGTTTCCTTCTAATTCGTGCTTGCGCGTGTTTCCAGATAATCATGCCTCCACGAAGAGCTGTTAGAGGTCGTACTACTAGGCGTAATGTTGAGGAGCAAGGGGTACCCAATGCACCTGAAGTGCAACCCCAAGGAGAAGTTACTAATGTTGAGTTCAGAGAAGCAATAAGGATGCTAAGTCAGGTTGTGACTCACCAGGTTGGGCAACAAAGAGGATCTCGAAAAGAAGAGGCTGACACTTCGAGGATTCGTGAGTTCTTGAGGATGAACCCTCCAAGTTTCACTGGTTCAAGCACTACTGAGGATCCAGAGAACTTTATTGAGGAGCTGCAAAAGGTATTTGATGTCATGCATGTTGCTGATACTGAGAGGTTGGAATTAGATGCATACCAAATGAAGGGTGTCGCTAGGATTTAATTCGATCAATGGAAGAAGAAATGAGATAAGAATGCACCACCTGCGAGTTGGGCTTGTTTTAAAGAGTCTTTCTTGGGGTGTTTCTTTCCCTGAGAACTGAAAGAGGCTAAGGTACGAGAGTTCATCACACTTAAACAAGATTTTTTGAGCGTTCATGAGTATGGGTTGAAGTTCACCTAACTATCCTGTTATGTTCAGGAGATGGTTGTGGATATGAGAAGTAGAATGAGTCTGTTTAGTGCTGGGTTGTCCCGTCTGTCAATCAAAGAGGGGAAGGCAACGATGTTAATTAGGGACATAGATATATCGAGGTTAATAGTATATGTGCAATAGGTTGAGGAAGAGAAGCTGAGGGATAGAGAGGAGTTTAAGAATACGAGAGTTAAGATAAGGAACGAGTCCGAGCAATAGAAGAGTAATGCCAATCAGTCATCCTTCCAACAGAAACAGAAGGGACCTACTCCATCATGTGCTAGTGCACCTGCACCTAAGAACAAAAGTGAGTACAATAGTCAGAATTTTAGAGCCAAGCATGTCTATTCCCAGGGTAGTATGGCGCAAGGGGGTAGTAAGCCCCTGCATGCGCTAAGTGTGGTAGGAATCACTCAGGTACTTGTCGTGAGGGCTCCACTGGTTGTTTCAAGTGTGGCCAGAATGGGCATTTTATGCGAGAGTGTCCAAAGAACAAGCAGGGTAATGGTAATGGGGGAAATAGAGCTAGTTTTCTTCAGTTGCTCCACCAGGCAGATCTGCACCTAGAGGGGTTACTTCCGGTACTGACGGAGGATTAAACTGCATATATGCTATCACAAGTCTCCAAGAGCAAGAGGATTCGCCATATGTTGTTACTGGTACGATCCAAGTCTTTAACTTTAATATTTATGTTTTGCTAGACCCAGGAGTGAGTTTAATCTTTGTAACTCCGTATGTTACGATGAATTTTGATGTTATTCTTGAGCAACTTAGTGAACCCTTCAGTGTTTCTACACCTGTTAATGAGTCTATTCTAGCAGAGAGAGTCTATCTTGATTGTCCTATTTCCGTCAATCACAAGAGTACCATGGTTGATTTAATTGAGTTAGACATGGTAGACTTTGATGTCATTCTTGGTATGGACTGGCTTCATTCCTGTTATGCCTCAGTTGATTGTAGAACTCGAGTTGTCAAGTTTCAGTTTCCAAATGAGCCAGTCTTAGAGTGGAAAAGCAGTTCAGTAGTGCCTAAGGGTCATTTTATTTCGTACCTTAAGGCGAGGAAGTTTGTTTCTAAGGGTTGTGTCTATCACTTAGTCCGAGTTAATGACTCTAGTGTTGAGATACCTCATATTCAGTCAGTTTTAGTAGTAAGAGAGTTTTCAAAAGTCTTTCCTGATGAACTACCTGGAGTCCCTCCTAAGAGAAATAGACTTCGGTATAGACATTCTTCCAGACACTTGTCTTATATCTATTCCGCCATATAGAATGGCTCCAGCAGAGTTGAAAGAGCTTAAAGAACAGTTAAAAGACCTCATTGATAAGGGCTTTATCCGACCAAGTGTCTCACCTTGGGGCGTTCCGGTCTTGTTTGTGAGGAAGAAGGATGGTTCCCTTAGGATGTGTATAGATTACCGTCAGTTGAACAAGGTTACCATCAAGAATAAATATTCTCTTCCGAGAATTGATGATCTTTTCGATCAACTTCAGGGTGCCACCTGTTTCTCTAAGATAGACCTCAGATCTGGCTACCATCAGTTAAGAGTAACGGAATGTGATATTCCAAAGACAACATTCAGGACCCGTTATGGTCACTATGAGTTTCTGGTCATGTCGTTTGGTTTGACCAATGCACCTGCAGCATTCATGGACCTTATGAATAGAGTATTCAAGCCTTATTTAGATATGCTTCTTTTTGTGCTCATTGATGACATACTAATCTATTCGAGGAATGAGGAAGATCATGCTAGTCATCTCATAATAGTTCTCCAGACTTTAAAAGATAAAGAGTTTTATGTCAAGTTCTCTAAGTGTGAGTTTTGGCTTGAGTCTGTGGCATTCTTAGGCCACATTGTGTCTGGAGAGGGAATTAAAGTTGATGCTCAGAAAATTGAGGCAGTGCAGAATTGGCCTAGACCCACATCTCCAACTTATATTAGGAGTTTCTTGGGTTTAGCTGGCTTTTATAGAAGTTTCGTAGATGGGTTCTCATCTATTTCTTCTCCTTTGACCAAGTTAACTCAGAAAACTGTGAAATTTCAATGGTCTGAAGCTTGTGAGAAAAACTTTCAGGAATTAAAAAAGAGGCTGACGACTGCCCCAATTTTGACATTACCATAAGGTACGCAAGGCTTTGTTATCTATTGTGATGCGTCCAGAGTTGGTTTGGATTGTGTGTTAATGCAGAATGGAAAGGTTATAGCTTATGCCTCCAGACAGTTGAAAGTTCATGAGAAAAATTACCCAACCCATGACTTAGAGTTAGCTGCCGTAGTATTTGCTTTGAAGATATGGTGTCATTATTTGTATGGTGTGCATGTGGATGTGTTCACCGATCACAAGAGCCTTCAGTATGTGTTTACTCATAAAGAACTTAATCTCAGACAAAGGAGGTGGTTAGAATTACTCAAGGATTATGACATGAGTATTCTTTACCACCCAGGTAAGGCTAATGTGGTTGCTGATGCTTTAAGCAAGTTGTCTATGGGTAGTACTTCCCATGTTGAGGAAGAAAAGAGAGAGTTAGCGAAAGATGTGCATAGATTTGCACACTTGGGGGTCCGACTGATGGATTCCACAGAAGGAGGAGTGGTGGTGATGAATGGGGTTGAATCATCCTTAGTGTCAGAAGTGAAAAAGAAGCAAGACCAAGATCCTATTTTTCTTGAATTGAAGGCAAATGTTCATAAGCAAAAAGTATTAGCTTTTGAACAAGGGGGAGATGGCGTATTGAGGTATCAAGGTAGATTGTGTGTACCAAGGGTGGATGAACTCCAAGAGAGGATCATGGAGGAAACACATAGCTCCAGATATTCCATTCATCCGGGTTCCACAAAGATGTATCGTGACTTAAGGAAGTCTATTGGTGGAGTAGTATGATGAAGGGCATTTCAGAATTTATTTCTAAGTGCCCGAATTGCCAACAAGTTAAAGTAAAGCACCAAAGGCCAGTCGGTATAGCTTAGAATATAGAGCTTCTGGAATGGAAGTGGGAGATGATCAATATGAATTTCATCATAGGTTTACCAATGTCTCACAGGCAACATGATTCTATTTGGGTGATTGTCGATAAAATGACAAAATCAGCCCATTTTTTTCCCGGTAAAGACCACTCATACAGCATAGGACTATGCCAAGTTATATCTTCAAGAAGTGGTTAGACTTCATGAGGTTCCGATCTCCATTATTTCATACAGAGGTGCGTAATTTACTGCACAGTTTTGGAAGTCATTCCAAAAAAGCTTGGGTTCAAAGGTGAACTTAAGTACTGTCTTTCATCCTCAGACAAATGGGCAAGCAGAGTGCACTATTCAGACCTTAGAGGATATGTTGAGGGCTTGCGTGATTGATTTCAAAGGTAATTGGGATGATCACCTACCTCTTATTGAGTTTTCTTACAACAATAGTTACCACTCTAACATCCAAATGGCTCCTTATGAAGCTCTTTATGGGAGAAGATGCAGATCTCATATTGGATGGTTTGAAGTTGGAGAAGCAGGATTGATAGGTCCAGATTTAGTTCATCAAGCTATGGAGAAGGTGAAAGTGATTCAAGAGAGGTTGAAACAGCGTAGAGTCGTCAAAAATCCTATACTGATGTTAGGAGAAGAGAGTTAAAGTTTGAAGTAGATGATTGGGTATACTTGAAAGTTTCACCCATGAAGGGTGCTATGAGATTTGGTAAGAAGGGGAAGCTTAGTCCCCGGTATATTGGACCTTATCAAATAACCAAGAGGATTGGCAAAGTAGCTTATGAGTTGGAGCAACCACAAGAGTTAACAACGGTTCATCCGGTATTTCACGTCTCCATGTTGAAGAAGTGCATGGGCGATCATTCATTGATCATACCAACGGAAGATATTAGCATCAAGGATAGCTTATCTTATGAGGAGATTCTTGCTCAGATTCTAGATCGCCAAGTTCGCAAGTTGAGGACTAAGAAACTAACACCAATCAAAGTCCTTTGGAGGAACCAATCTGTTGAGAAAGCTACTTGGGAAGCTGAAAAGGATATGACGAAGAGATATCCATATCTCTTCACATCCGTAGAAGTTCCAAATTAAGGTACTAATCCTTTTCTTGGCTTTATTTTAAAGATTAGCATGTTGTATTTGCATTGCTTGTTGGGTGTTTGAGCTGATTGTTAATTCATTTTAGTGGATTAATTAAGGGTCAAAACTGAATTGGTTCAGTTTGTGCAAATTGAAAAAAGAATTAGGGTTTTGAGAGAAGAGAAAAGAAGAGGAGAAGGAGCAAGAATCGTCAAGATCTTCAAGAATCACTTGTGGATTTCGTCAAGGGGTGATCCTTACTTAATTAATGTTCTTTAATTTGCTCAACATCACTTCCACTACTTGAGGTAGTAGTTTTCTTATGCCTAGTAACGTTTCTCCCACTACTTAAATGCAATGAATATCATTTCTGACATACAAATTAGATGTTTTTGAGCGTCTGAATTTACAATTGACTTATTTTTTATTTCTTTGTTCAATTCCTATAAAGCTAGTTTACTTCTAGGAACATGGTTTACTAAATGATCCTTTTCTAGAAATCAGACAATTGTGTTAACAATTGCCTTATTTTCTTTAGGACACTATAATTGTAATGACCCTCTTGGTCATTTCTGTGTCTTGCCTTTTGTGTGTCGTTTAGAGAATTCCTATAGCGACCCCAAGTCATTTATGACTTGCTGGGACTGACAGTTCGGTCACCTGGTCGTTCGTTTGGTCATAATTTGAGTTTTAGTGTTTTGGAGTTTATGAACCTTGAACGATCATTTTCGATCAAAAGTTTAAGAAGATGACATCGGAATCCAATTCTGACGAGTCCATCAGCTCCGGAAGGGTCATTTTAGGCTAGAAGCATGGTCGGCATGACTCCCGGGGTTTTCAGTGTGAGTTGGTGCGATTAGGCGTTTTAGCTTTTGAAATTTGGCTTAGGGTTGACTTTGGTCAACATTCTTGGAAAAGGCGCTCAGATGAAAATTCCGTTAGCGTGGTTAGCTCCGGAATGTCGAGTTTGGTCTAGATTGACCCTTCTTTTGTGTCTGGAGGTTTTCGATATCTTTCCGAGCCCTTTTGTGGGTTTTGACTTAAAATGGCATATGGAAGTGGGACCCACATTTTATCGAGATGACCTCTGATGGAAATTTTGACTGCGCCGTTGAGTCCGGAATATCGAATTTGGTATGATTACATATCTCGTTTGCGTGCACGGGGTTCCGAACGAGATCGGAGTATCCCGTCGGAGTTTTAAGTTTTGGAAATGTTGCAGATTTTCTGCAATAAATGCAGAAAAATAGCAACATATTTCCCAAACTTCAAACCCTCTTAACTCTCTCTTTTTTCAACCGATTTGGGCGATTCAAAAGGCAAAGTTGTGAGATTTTTCAAGGACAACGTGTTGGTGAGCTCAGATAGTGATTTGGAGTCCCCGTTTGAGGTAAATTTCGTAAAATACCTGCTGCCGCACCCTTTTTGTGAACTTGATTTTGGGAATTTTTGAGACTTGATTTCTCAGCCTTTCTAGGTCCGATTTCAGTGATTTTTTAGGCTATCTTGAGTGGTTTTTCGAGGAGAACGTCGTGGTATTGTCGCATTTTACTGTAGACTGCCCGTTTCTGATAAAAACACTGATTCAACTGCTGTTTCATTTCTAGTTTTTGAGGAAATTTGGGTTTTGGTTGTATGTTGGTAGTGTGTTGTTCTCGAGCCCCGAATTGTGTCCCATTTTGGGACATGAGCTGGGGGAACTGGTTAGGACCTACTTTTGGGGTAATTTCAGAATTTTCAGCGCGGGTCCCACGATTCCCGTTTTGACTCCAAAATTGATCCGTCTCCGTTTGTTGTGATTTTGGTGTCTAAACGACTGTAATAACGTT
>JAJOOS010011969.1:0-23081 GCA_029582725.1 Solanum chiquidenum
TCCCACCAAAGAAAGGTTGATTCAATATCAACCCCTTGATTTCCAAAGGCTTGAGTTTGTCCCAACTCTCTGCGGCGCGTAGGCCCACGTGGTACACCACGTTGCCTCCGGCACTCGTGCCCATTAGAAAGCATTTGGAGAAATCAGCATGGTTGGATAACAACTCGTCGGGTTTGTTCTTGATCCAATGCAATGCTTCCATGCAATCATCGTATGCTGCTGGAAGTCGATGCTCGGGGGCTTGACGATACTCAATTGACACAACAACTGCTGGAATTTCACTAGCAATGGACGCGTACAGCCCTTGGAAGATGGGGGTATCTACAGTTGCCACTATGAATCCTCCTCCGTGAAAATAGATCACGAGAGGAAGTTTAGGAGTACTGGTGGTGGAATGGAGAAGTTCACGAGGGAGGATAATACGTGCCCATGTGTTCTTTGAGGAGTTAATGGAAATATCTTTAGTGTAGACTAGATGGGAAAGATCATTAGATGTGTCTACCGGGACAAGAGGTTCCTGTAGACGTGTGATGGAACCATCAGAATTACGAACCATGCCTAAACAGCCATAGGGATCAACATTAGGATCAATTGGCATAGTTTCATTATTTTGATCAGACATGGTTGATGGTCGTAATAGTAGTGTTTAGAGAGAGAAGATTGTGAATGTTATGAGCAATTCTTGAATTAAAAGAGAAGCGTATATATGGTTGGCAAGTCAACTCTTTGGTTTTCGTTAAGAAGATATATTTAAGTCCAAAGTTCCTATCAATTTCAAAGATGACAGCTTGACCAATTTAATTAAATATTTCCAATCCTTTGACTTTTTTCATAATTCGAATTTTTTAACTAGGTGTTGACACTTTTTCATAGTTCAAAATAAGTGAACTTTTTAAAGTTTAAGAGAATTGTTGAAACCTTTTTTCATATTTATTCTTGTTTTAAATATCTTTCTTTATTTCTTAAAGTTCTTATCAAATCAAACTAGGTCATATAAAGTGGAACGAAGAAAATAGTAAAAATACCTTCTAATTTTTGTGGTGAAATATTTTCTGACGTATCATATCTAATCATTCACTTAATATATGGACCATAGGGAGTATTAAAAGTATCTATATTCGTGCAAACAACTTCTAAGATGACAGCTATTACTAAGAAGGAGTCAAAATAGTATTGTGGACCATGAAAAATAATAGTGGCTGCCATGTTTGAAACTTACAAATTCATGACATAATCGACTGCATCAGCATTTCATCCATGAAAGAAAATATTCTCATGATATGGACATTTGGTACACAATATTGCCCTTATTTTCCTCCCTTCTCGAATTTACTTGAAAGAAAACCAAACTGATTATGTCGTTATTGCTAGAGAGACAAAATATATTCTGAAATCAATGATACAGTAAAAAATACATATTTATAGCTATACAATCGTAGGGTTGAGTTCTATTCTAGGAAGGAGTATATGGTTATAAATGTATATTCTGTAAATCAATCATATTCTAAGAAAGAATATATTTTCTCATTACTATACAATTATAGCTTTTCCTAACATCCCCCTCAAATTGATACCGGTGATCACAAAGTAGCAATTTGGAGATAAGATTCTGATGTCGTGCTCGTGTCATCGCCTTTGTAAACAAATCAACAAGTTGATTATGAGAAGGAATGTGTTGTAGAGTGATGAGATGATCGATAACCAATTCTCGAATGTCATGACAGTCCACCTCTATATGATTTGTGTTTTCGTGTTGCACCGGTTTTGTGGCTATTTTAATCGCACTAGTGTTATCAACATGTAGCACTGTAGGAGATGTAATAGTGACACTGAGCTCAGATAATAGCCGTCGTAGCCAAACAATTTCCAAAATTGCTACCGACATTGCACGATACTCAGCCTCTGTAGATGATTTAGATGTACGGGATTGTTTCTTACATTTCCAAGATATCAAGGATGTGCCAAGAAACATGCACCAACTAGTAACAGAGCGACGAGAATTAGGACAACCAGCCCAATCTGCATCAGTATATCCTTCAAGATGTATAGAAAAATCAGAACGAAAAAGAACACTTTGACTCATAGAACCACGAACATATCAAATGAAAGGAAGTAATGCAGTGTGATGTATACGGTAAGGATTAACCACAAACTGACTTAGAATTTAACTGCGTATGAGATGTCTGGCCTTATCATAGTGAAATAAACTACTGATCCCACTAACTGCCAATACAATGTTGGATCATTGAATCGTTCTCCAACAACCTCCTTGTACTTTGTATTAATCTCCATTGGGGTGTACACAACCTTGTCATCAGTAAGACCAGCCCTTGCAACAAGATCACGAGCATACTTTTGTTGTGTAAGCATGATCCCAGTAGGTAAGTATAGAACCTACCAAGAAAGTATGTCAGTAGTCCCAAGTCCTTCATCTTAAATGAGGTATACAAGCATGCTTTCAACTTAGTAATATTATCTAGATAATTTCCTGTGATAATGATAGCATCAACATAGATGAGAAGTATTGTGATACATACTGGAGAAGTATGAAGAAACAAAAAATGGTCTGAAGAACTCTGAGAGAAGTCCGCAATTTGAATCGTGGATCAAAATTTGTCAAATCAAGCTCGGGGAGCTTGTTTTCAGACATAAAGAGATTTTCAAAAATGATAAACTGCATTTGGTCTTGCCAGAACACACCCCGGTGGTGGTTTCATAAACACCAATTCTTTCCGATCGCCATGGAGAAATGCATTTTTCACATCCATCTGATGTAAGGTCCAGCCTTTTATTAAAGACGCAACCAATAATGTATACACCGTTGTCATCTTAGAAACTGGTGCAAAAATCTCCTCATAATCCTCCCCATACTCTTGTTTGTACCCTTGAGCAACTAATCGTGCTTTGTAGCGATCAATTGTACCATCTGCCTTAAGTTTAATGGAATACACCCACTTACTTCCAATGAGAACTCCACCTATTGGTTTATCAACAAATTCCCAAGTAGAATTTTCATTCAATGCACGAAGCTCTTCTGATATTGCCTCTTTCCAATAAGTTTATGTAGAAGCATGAGAGTAAGATGTAGGTACATCAACATAATGTAGTGTGGTATGCATGCAATAAGACTTACCAAATTTCCCTGGAGAGTAACCAAACCGTTCAGGAGCATGACGATCTGTCCGACTAGATCGGCGTAGGGGAGTAGATGGATGAGACGATTGTTCTTCGGAAGACGAGGATGCATATGTAGAGTCAATAACAGAAGAACAGGACGGCTGGAGATCATCATAATCATACTTCATGGGCTGCACCGGAGGATCAGTAGCTACCACATCATCATCAAACTTGTACAAAAAGGAAACAAATTGTGACGCAAGTTTAGATTTGTGTTTGTAAGAAAATTGACCCTAAAAAAAACATGTCTAGATACAGGGAGCTGGCAACGAGATGCATCATAACATAGATACCCCTTTTGTGTGTCACTGTAGCCCACAAAAATACATTGTGCTGCCTTAGCTGAAAGCTTTTTTCGTTCATGTGTTGGAAGATGGACAAAGCAAACACAACCAAAAACTCGCAAGTGAGAATAATTAGGCTTCTTATGAAATAATTTAAAGTACGGTGTCTCATTCGCAATGACTGGGGAAGTTTGTCTATTAATCAAATATACAGAAGTATGTACTTCTTCAGGCCAGAAACTCTTAGGCATATTAGATGTGCCCAACAAAACCAATGTAGTTTCCAAAACATGCCGATTCTTCGAGTCCATTTTGTTCCGGAGTATGAGAACAAGTGCGTTGAGAAATAATTCCTCTGTTTTTTAAAAACCCAATAAGATTAGTCTTAGTGTACTCTCCTCTAGAATCATAACAAAATATTTTTATAGTTTTATGAAACTGTGTATACATATACTCAACAAAATTCATAATAAGAGTCGGAACCTCAGATTTATTTCGAATAAAAAAACCCATGTGTATCTAGATCCATGATCAATAAATAACACACAATATTTATATCCCATCCTTGACAAAGTAGGAGAAGGACCCCAAATATCACTATGCATCAAATCAAACAAATCGTCATAAGAAGATGAACTGGATGGAAAAGAGAGCTTGTGACTTTTTGAACCGGCACAATTAGAACATGTCAAAGGGAGACTGGAATGAATGCCATGTGTTGCTGGAAGGCATGATTTGAGCATGTGCTGAAGTTGAGAGGCATGAGGATGACCCATCCTATTATGCCAAAGAGCGAGCAACTTATTCGAGCGAGTAACATCCGCAGCAGAAACTGAAAGAAAACAATGATGCAAATGATGATGAACCAACTCTAGAAAAAACATTCTGCCAACTCTACGCCCTTTGGCCATGGTCATTCCGGTTTTCAGATTCTGAACAACACAATCATTAGGTGAGAATTTTACAACACAATTCTGATCAACTAGCTGACCTACCGAAACCAAATTAGCCTTCAAATTAGGTACATAAAGAATGTTAGACAAATTTCCAACAAAACCAATACCCGAAGTGGGCAATGTATGCCCGTTTGCCGTATGAATAACATGTTTAGAAACATCATTATAAAATGAAGAAAATTGGGATAGATCTCCATTCATATGATTGGAAGCACCCGAATCTAGATGCCAAGTAAATTTAATAGAATTACTTGTACCTGAGGATGCCGAGAGTGCACTTGAGATGGCTCCAGGAAGGGCAGTTGCTATAGAATCTCGGATTAGCCTTTCAAGATTATGTCCAGAAGGGAAGGAACCAGCCGATTTAGTGACATCCGTCTGGTATGCTTGCTGAGCAAGCCGTGAACGATTTGGACGATGACGACAGTCCGAAATATGATGGCCAGTAATCTTACAGTAAGTACAATTTTTTTTCTTCTTAGGACAATTGGCTGCTATGTGACCAAATTCATTGCATTCATAGCACTGGACACTTCTCTTAGTATTTCCTGATGAAGTACCGATAGTTGATTTTTGTGCAAGTAATGCAACAACGGGTAATGGCAGGTGTGACTTCTCTATTCAATAAACTGCTACGAATCGACTCGAATTCAGGCCGGAGTTTCATCAAGAACTGTACCATCCTTGTCCTTTGTCGTTTTCCCAACACTTCCTTGAGCGCTGCCGTAGATATATTTTGCCCAGAAATTTGATCATGTTCTGACCAGAGCAGCTGCAAGCCAGTATAAAAGGAACGAACATTCTTGTCCCCCTGTGTATATTCTGCAATATTGTGTTCCACTTCAAACTCTCGTGCTAGATTGCTTTGTTGGGAGACGTTATGCAGGTGGAGCCACATCTCTGAAGCTGAACTAAATGGTCTAAGTGTCATAGCGATATTAGCATGTACCGAATTCAGCATTCAAGCGATTACCTTCGCATTATTCAAATTCCATCAATCCAACTCTTTTCATCTGTTGGCAGAACAGCAGAACCATCTAACCACCCAAAAAGGCCCTTTCCTTGAACAAAAATTCCAAAGTGGAATTCGCATGGAGAAAAATTGGAACCATCCAATTTTGTGGAGAGAAAATCGTGCGAGGATGATTGTGAATTCATTGAGGAGATGAAATACAACAGAGAAAGAGAAAAAAAAAGGGACAGATACAAAGAGATAAGAGGAACGCAAGAAGGTAGCAAGATACATGTGTAGAGAAAGCAAAGAGCATGGAATTTTTTTTAAACGATGGCTCTTGATACCATGCTAGAGAGACAAAAGATATTCTGAAAAATAGTTTTCTCTATACATCAATGATACAGTAGAAAGCGCATATTTATAACTATACAATTGTAGGGTTAGAGTTCTATTCTAGGAAGGAGTATATATGGTTATAAATGTATATTCTGTAAATCAGTCATATTCTAAGAAAGAATATATTTTCTGATTACTATACAATTATAGCTTTTCCTAACAGTTATAGTGATAGAGTCGGAAATTTTATGAAGAATGTTCAGTATTTATTAATAGTTTTTTTTATTAAAAAAATGAATACACAAAAAAATTTAAAATCAGATTACACATTATTTATATTTGAATTTTTCTTAATGAATGGACGTTCTAGAAATTTTGAAATCAAAAGTACTCATGAATATTAGTAATTGACTTTTGTTAATGAATAGATACACCAATTTTTTAAAATCAGAATAAATAATATTTAGCTCTAATAAGAATTTATTTAATTTAATATAAAATAAATAGACGGAGCGAAAAAAAAAGAAGAGAAGTGAGTTTAGTCGAGATAGAAATCATTTTAGGCTTCAAGTTGTCACCGCCTTTGACAACGACACGACAACAATAGTAGTGAGACACGAAAAACAAAGGAGATTTCTTTTTCTTTTTTTTTTTGGATTTCTTTGGGGAGAACTTCCGCTTTTTATTTTAAAAGAGTTGTAGAATTGCATTTAAGTTCTATTTAATAAACCTAATGAAAAGTAAAAGTAAATCAGATCGATTGAGAAACCAATTGATTGTGATGTTTATTCATTGAAATAATTTTAGAGATCTCTCTTAAGATTTTACTCACAATAATTTACTACACATATTCTCTTGAATTACTCTAGCCAGCAAATAATCATCACTCATTATGATCACTTCAAAGCTTCATTATCTCTAAGTCCTCTTTTAAATTCATAATATTTATTTCTCATATACATAAGAGTGACGTTGTTTAACAACAACCTAAATACATATTCTTTCTTAAGTGACATAAAATAAATAGACAATTATCCATTCAATCAACGGGAATAAACACATAGTTGAGCAAACAAACCAAAAAATTCAACGGCTTAATATATAAAAACGTAACACAAATTTATCCTACAAAAGATTCCACCTGAACTCTAGATAGAAAATTAGCTACTCATAAAAGTATGTGAAAACACAATACAAAAATTCATAACTAATAATGAAAAATAGAAAGAGAAAAAAGAAAAACTCGTCGTAGAATCTTTCACTTTATTTCACGACAACTCCTCGCTCTTTTCTTAGGTTAAATTCCTTCTTAGGTTAAAAAATTGTCTTTTAAAACTCGTTTATGAACTATTTATAGGTATAGAAAAGTGTAAAATAAAATAATTGAATTTAAAATAAGTTGATATAAAAAAAATCAAAATCGATTTAACCTGACACGACTTAGCCCCCTCAACCGTCGCGCATGACAATAATTCTAGTAGATTCAATTCTTACTGCTCTGCTGCAAATTTCCTTTTTCAATTATGTATAATAATTATTTTCCACTCTAAGCTCGTTAATTTTCTCCTCACAACAACTCATTCAATAATTTTCAATTCAAACACGCCGATATTTTTCTTCTACTTTTTATGTGAGTACTAGGGGTGTGCACTATTTGGATTAAACCGAAAAACCAAACCAAATCAAACTGAATTGTAATTTGGATTGGTTTTTTGGATTTTTGGTTTGGTTTTGGATTTATACGTTACTTTGTTTGGTTTTTTGGTTTGGTTTCGGATTTAGAAAAATGAAAACCGAAAAAAACTGAATTATATATATATATAGATTAATAATTACACATATAATATTTAGGTTTACAATATAGGTACTAGTAATTCAGTATTATCGTAATATTTAGGCCCATATCCAATTATTGTCATCCTATTTCAATAAATTTTAGGTATTAGGTTTTACAGTATAACTATAAATATCACATATTACTTGCACTTTCATGAGAAAAAAAAACTACTAGCAGAACTAGAATTAGCGGCGCTAGTCAACTTTTTCACTTTTGTAGTTTGCTCTGGTTATCTTAATTGAAGACATGAGTTGAATTGCTGGTTCAACCTCGATGCGATTTGTGTTTAGTGATAGTACTTTAGAATTTAGAGTTAGTTTCATTGAAATTATCATCATGATCATTTAGTTTGGATTTTATGTTTGGACATCTATTGATATTTGATAGTATTGTGTTTTAATGTTTTACTCGTGGTTATATTGGAAAGGATATTTAAGATATTCAATATTATTACTTTTTCTTATATGAAATTTTTATTTTTTAAGAATGCAAATATAACTTTGATTATGTTATTAATTATTTATGAAATAAGTTATAACCGAATAGCCAAACCGAAAAAAACCAAACCGAAAAGAGAAAAACCGAACCGAACCAATTTTTTTTTGGTTCGGATTGGGTTATACTTTTTCAAAACCGAAAATCAAAAAACCCAAACCAAATAACACAAAACCGAACCGAAAACCGAATGCACACCGTAGTACTATGTTCTTTAATTTCAAACTCGATCTAGATCATTTATTTGGACTTTTACTTAGAATGCAAAGTTTCAAAATATCAATTTCATCTCAAAACACGTTTGTTAGCTCAGAAACATGTCCTACACAACAAAATACGTGTAATGAACATATAATATTATAATACTTAAACAATAATCAAAATTGCTAAAATCTGAAACAAATAAAAGCTAAAATATATGCATTCTTTTTCTAACATACAGCACAATTGACATATCATGCGATCAGATTTGTTTCTAGATTTTATTTCAAGATTGAATTTGTGGTAGATTGAATTGATTTATCTGGATGGATTAAGAGATCGTGTTAATGAATTGAATATCGAATTGTTGAGCTAGTTCAATTACAAAGTATGAAACACATGTATGAAATCATATCTTGTGAGAAAAGATTTGTGGGATGTTGTTAATGAGAATAACACAAATACTTTTGACTATGGACCAAAAAATAGTAGTGCATACAAGAAGTGGAAGCCGATTAATGCAAAAACGGAGTTCATCCTGAAGAGGTCAATCTTTTTCAATTTATTTGATTCTATTATTTGGTGTAAATCAGCTTATAAAACATGGAGGACCCTCGATATAGTTTACAAGAATATGAAGCTCGCCTGAAGAATGAATTGGCTAACACCATTCAAGGCAATCTTTTTGTTACCGAATACTTTTTGAAGATTAAGAAGTTATGTTCTGACGTATTTTAATAGAATCTGAATGAGGTTATTTTTAAAGCATGGAGGAGAAGAATTGTTATTCGTGGTTCATAATCTGAATATATTCTATTTATGATGTCGATTTGTGAATGTGTTCAACAACTATCCTAGAAGGAATTTGAATTTTTTTTATCATCATGGATTACTATCCAAATAGTTGGATGGTGTATTTGCCAAAAAAATGGAGGAAAATTTTCTTGTAACAAAAACAAGAGATATGTCACACTTTCAATCCTCAGATGGGTCAAGCGCTCCCAGAAAGAATGAAGAGTCTTCTAATAATTCTAATAACAAGCCTCTCAAATGTTATCATTATGATAAAATATGACACATAAAAAGATATTGTCAAACCAAGGAAAGCAATATGACTTAACTAAGAAAATTGTTAAAGAAGAAGAAGACTTGGAAAATGCTTTATAGTTGAGACTCGAGATATATATATACTAGTTTTGACGCATGTGCGTTGCGCGTGAATATCAAACCATTTACCACCACATTATATTTAAAAATAATGTGAATATTATTAAATAAAAAATTAGTCACTCTTAAAATCTCTTAGTTACACCTCTTAAATATACTTTCTCTTCCCTTCCCCATAGTTTAAACATTTGAGGAATCCCCTCTTTTTATAGCCAACAAAGGGTAGTGTATGACAAACTTCGTATTGTGCCTTATCAAAAAGAAGTCAAAGCCCTTTAGAAAGTCACAACCCTTCAAAAAGGTCACAACTCATCGGAAAAGTCATAACTCTTCGGTAAAGTCGCCACCCTTCAGAAAAGTCACAACTCTTTGAAAAAGTCGCAACCCTTTAGAAAAGTCACAACCTTTCAAAAAGGTCACAACTCATCAAAAAGTTATAATTCTTCGAAAATGTCACAACCCTTCAATGTAAAAACATGATTGTCTGTAATATAATATAATTTAAATATAATACACATAAATAAATATAATACAATATATAATATAGAAGATCTACTACATTTGGTGTTTTAAGTTTAAGGAAATTATAATAATATAACATTTAAGTAAAGTAGTTCATTCTTTTAAGGTATAGATAGATAAAAAAAAATAGATATAGATTGGTCTAATTTTATTTTGATATGAAATTTTAAAAAATAAAGAAGACTTTTCTTTTAAAGATCATATGTAGAATATATAAAAATGTCTTTCAACTGTGTGGTCTTAAAGATGCGCCCCACCCCAAGAAAAAATAACATTCTATATTAAACAGAATAAAATAAAAGTACAATAAATAAATTGGAAACAAAAGAGTACTTATTAAATATAATGTACTTTGGACTCTTCAAATAAGTATTTGATCAAATACTTTTCTCCAACAGTTTGAGACTTTTCAAATTCTGAACACCAAGTTATTGTTTGTGCAACGAAAAGTCGTTGAACTTCTTGTCAAGTAGAAGTTGCTGCAAGAATATATCTTATGGCAATGAAAATGAGTTCATATTAATTATCAAGATACTCTTCTTGTTTGAAGTTGAGTTATTTCGAGATTCTTCTTGTTGCTTTAATTTTTGCTGATCTATCTAATTTACTCACAAAATATATTATAATTGCATAATTGAACAACTCTCACAACCTTCCTTGTTTTAAGAAGAAGAATAGAAAACGTACAAAATTCGTAGTTTTAAAGTGTGAGAAACCCCTTCTATTTATAGACAACAAAAGATAGTATGAAAAGGTATTTATCGTGTCTTTTCAAATAAGTCACAACCCTTCAGAAAAATCACAACTTTTCAGAAATGTCATAACTCATTGAAAAGTCACAACTCTATAAAAAAAAGTTACAACCCTTCGAAAAAGTAACTACCTATCAATGTGAAAAGGTGTATATTTTTAATATAATATAGCGTAAATAAATAGAATATTAAATATAGAATATATACTAAATTAAGTGATTTAAGTTGGGGCATTATAGTAATTTAACATTCAACTTAGAGAGTTCATGCTTTTAAGATAGTATATATATATATATATATATTCTTTTAGATATTGAATCTTAGATTCAAAATATAAATATAATGTAATTGATCACATAGAGAAGCAAGACACCAATGCTATCAACAAGAAGCAAATTCTTTTTGAAGATGTTTAGACTTGTGACATGGTAACTGCTATCGAGGAAATCAAATATCATCAATAAAAAGCAAGAAAATTTTGAAGTTGTTCAGACTTGTGACGTGATAACTGCTATCGAGAAAATTAAAGAAGTAAATCCTGAATCTGACAATAAAAGTCTTGACGTGAAGAATGTTGAAGCGGAACTCAAAAAGACAGTGTTTGAAATTATACATGTCAATGATGATCATCTTGGAAAAAGCATTGAGGGAGATGGAATGAAAATTGAAGTCTTTGGTCAATCATTTGATGTATCAAGGTCAATTACTGGTTAAGAGCAAACATGGGAAGTAAGTAGAGAAGATGGAGAAGCTGATCTTGAAGGACAAATTTCAAGAGAAGAGACAACTTATTCGGAAGCTCTAAAGCTGATAAACAAGTTAATAAAGAGTTAGAAAGGAAATTTGGTGGTGAATCCTCCTATGATAAACAGAAAATTGTTTATCAGATTGTCATCGAATTAAATGAGAAGGCTTTAACGGATGAAAACTCTTTGAGTTATAAAGTTGTATTAGAAGGAGCATGTTCTGAATTCATGTACACATGAGATCCAAGCTTGCTCATCATAGATATTTCTCCAGATAGTACTACTGCCGGGAAGGTAAGAGAAGGGGAAAGTCTAGAAATTCAACAAAGAGATAATTCACATGGATCATTCGATAACGAAAATCTTCTTGAATTTCACCAAGGTCCGGTTTAAAGCTTCATTTGAGTTCAACCTAGAAGCATCCTACAATGCCTCACTGATTTAGAATTTGAGCACAAAATGGCCACACTCAAACAATTCTTAGGATAGTTTCCAAAAAATCTCTTTAAGATGGAGTGTGAAAAAGATAATTTGATTCTCCGAAATTACATAGAGTTTTCTAGGATAATTTCTTGACTAGTCTAGTATAATGTCTAGAATTATCTGTAAGAATTATTATTAATTATTTCTTATTTATGACTCAAGTTTACTTGTAACCCAAGTATAGCTCAAGTTTACTTGTAATCCAAGTAATACCATAAATAATATTTAATAAGGAATATATCTCGTCCATACATTGGTTACTTGATGGACGTACCGGATTATGTCATAACCTCTATAAATTGGTCCTCCCTTCACCCATTAGGGTTACCATATATTCTCTACATTAATTCCATCGCTGACGGTTGTGGTAAAGTAAGGCTAGGGCAAGGAGGTAGAAACCAATTTACGACTAACGCTTCCGCTTCTCTCTGTGATGATGTCTTCCGCATCAGGTATGTGCCCCTAATGATTTCTATGTAAGATTATCGTGTTTAAGATCCTGATAAGATTAAAATATTTAATCTTACATGTGGCATCCAAGCCTAGATTGTTGAACCAATAATCTTTGCGTATGAAAATTCTTCATCGTGCATAATTGACGGCTTGTTTAATGATTCACGCCGTGTTGCATAGTCAGCCCACTGAAAGTTGAAAGAAAGGCAGAAAAGGTGTTCTAAATAATCAATCATACAGTGATATATTATATTTAATAGTTCATAGTATAGTAATAAATTAATCCGGTATTAAATTAAGATGATAACGCAGACTCATGTTTACGGTTGAATTTAATGAATTAATGGTCCAATCAAATTTTGTTGAAGTCCTTTGTAGTAGCTAAATTTGTATTTGACTATTTAAGGTGTTTGAATTCTTAAGCTAATGAAGTGTTGTTAGTAAAGTTTAATTTACACAAATTCTGAAAAACTTAATCTTTCTATAATTTAATAATTTTATTTGTTTTAGATTGTGCAATAAACTAAAGTGGTCGTTATACTAAGCAATAAATAATATGTGTGTACTTAGTGCAATATAGTTTGTTAGCAATCAAAGTGGCCAAACTAGAAAAATTAACGTCTACACATATAATATTTATGATCACTTGACATATGTGGATTAATACAATTCATTATTTATTGGCATATTCAGTATTTCAAGAGAGACTGGGTATGATTTTTCAAACTGATGCATGTATTATGTTACTATAGTTTGTTAGTCACCAAAGTGGCCAAACTAAAATGTATAAAATTATTCACATGCACAAAATTTTATGATATTATGTACGCATTTGTATTTATATAGTTTGTTAATTAGTCAACAAAGTGGCCAAACTAGAGAAATTAACGTCTATACATATAATATTTATGATCACTTGACATATGTGGATTAGTACAATTCATTATTTATTGACATATTCAGTATTCCAAGAGAGACTGAGTCTGGTTTTTCAACCTGATGCATGTATTATGTTTCTATAGTTTGTTAGTCACCAAAGTGGCCAAACTAAAATGTATAAAATTATTCACATGCACGTATTTTTATGATATTATGTACGCTTTGTATTTATATAGTTTGTTAGTCACCAAAGTGGCCAAAATAGAGAAGTTAGCGTCTACACATATAATATTTATGATCACTTGATGCATGTATTATGTTTCTATAGTTTGTTAGTCACCAAACTGGTCAAACTAAAATGTTTAAAATTATTCACATGAACAAAATTTTATGAGATTATCTATGCATTTGTATTCATATAGCTTGTTAGTCACCAAAGTGGCCAAACTAGTATGGTTAAAAAAAATATGCACTCATAAACTTTTCATTTATCTATGAAGGTTAATTAAATGCCTATATTGAAAATAAATAGATAAATTGACTTTCACTATTGCTAGAACTTAAGAATTTACCCAAAGGTGAATCTTTCATTCTACGAATAGTGAAAATTATGAGGTAAATTAATATTTTAGTCGAACATATATTGTATATCCAAAGATGTCGAAATTATTCAATTTCCTATTAAAGATAAAAATGGCATTTAATTTATGATAATGTGTCGTAGTATCTACCCAAAGGAGAATTATGATATATTTTTATTGTTTTACTGAATTCACATTATTTTCTGATTTGTGAGCATGTATATCTATTTTGCAGTAATTCCTCTTCATTCGCATGCTTCATCTGTAACTGTGTTCAATGGATTGAACTTCTCTGAATAGCATGAACAAGTCCAGTTCCACTTAGGAATGATAGATCTTGACTTGGCTCTGCATATTACAAATCTGCTGCCATTACTGATAAGAGCAGTGATGATGAGAAGTCTTTTCATAAATCATGGGAGCTCTCTAACAGATTGAGTCTTATGTTTATGTGAATGACTATTGCTAACAACATTAAGAGCACTATTCCACCAACAGAAAGTGCCAGAAAATACCTGAAGTTTGTGGAATAACGTTTTTGTTCTGCTGATAAGTCTCTCAATGGTACACTAATGACTGAACTCACGACCATGAAGTTTGATGGGTCGTGCAGTATGCAAAATCATATCATCGAGATGACTAACATTGCAGCAAGACTTTCGACCTTGGGGATGAAAGTGGATGACACCTTCTTGGTTCAGTTTATTCTAAACTCATTGCCTCTTGAGTATGGACCATTTCAAATTAACTATAACACTATTAAGAATAAGTTGAATGTTAGTGAATTGTCCAGTATGCTTACTCAAGAGGAGTCAAGACTTAAGAAATAAGGAGGTCATTTCATTAACCTCATGGGTCAAGGAGCTAGTAAAGGAATTAAAGTGAAAGCCAACAAGTTTAAGAAAAATAAAGCACTTGCTAAAGTTCCACAAGATGCTCATAAGGAACTCAAGGCTGATGTGTGCCGTTTCTGTAAAAAGGAAGGACACTATCAGAAAGATTGCCTGAAACGTAAAGCTTGATTTGAAAAGAAAGGTTACATTTAGTGCCTTTGTATGTTTCAAATTAAATTTAGTAGAAGTTCCTTATAATACTTGGTGGCTTGATTTTGGTGCAACTACTCATGTATCCACTATGTTGCATGGATTCACTACGATCCAAACTACGAATCCAAATAAAAATTTCTTGTTCATGGGAAATCGCATGAAGGCTAAAATTGAAGACATGAGGACTTATTGTTTGATCTTGGAGACTGGACATCACCTTGATCTATTACAGACTCATTATGTTCCTTCAGTCTCTAGAAATTTGATTTCTCTTTCAAGACTTGATGTTTCTGGATTTGATTTTAAGTTTGGACATGGTGGTTTCAATTTATATAAAAATACTATTTTTTATGATTCTGATGTTCTTATTGATGATTTATATAGATTGAAACTCAATAATAATTAGACGTAGTCCACTAAATGAAAGTTATGCTTATTTGTGGCATAAATATTTGGGTCATGTATCCAAAGAAAAATTTAAAAGGTTAGTAAAGAATGAGATTCTTTCGAATCTGAATTTTATTGATCTTGATATATGTTTGGATTGCATTAAAGGAAAGCAAACCAAGCATACCAAGAAAGGTGCCACAAGGAGCACTCAACTTCTTGAAATTATACACACTGATATTTGCGGACCCTTTGATGTTCCATCTTTAGGTGGAGAAAAATATTTTATCACCTTTATCGGTGACTTTTCATGTTATGGATTTAACTATTTGTTGAAAGAAAATCTCAAGTAGCGGACGCTCTCAAAGTGTACGTTAATGAGGTTGAAAGACAATTAGATAGGAAAGTGAAAATCATTAGGTTAGATAGAGGTGGTGTATATTATGGAGAGTATAACGAATCAGAATAATGTCCAGGTCCATTTGCAAAATTCCCTGAGAATGATGAAGTTAGTGGGAGTGTTCAACGACAAAGTGTGGAAATTAATGAGGTAAGGGTAAATATTTCATTGCCCATGAATGTACCTACTTCCGCATCAATCACAAATGTTGTTCCTCTTGTTGAAGAACACTTTAACAATGTTGAACAACATTTGGGTGAAACACTTCAATAAAGAACTAACTCACAAGTATCTGACGCAAATGAACCACAAACAGTGCCATTAAGAAAATTGGCCATTTCAGATGATTTTGTTATTTATTCGCAAGAGTCATATTTTGACATTGGAATTAATAAAGATCCGATTTCATTTTCACAAGCCATAGAAATCACGGAGTTTTATAAATGGATTGATGCCATGAATGAAGAGTTAAAATCTATAAAATACAAAAAAGTCTGGGATCTTGTTCAATTACCAGAAAGTTCTAAAATAATCGGGTGTAGATGGGTCTACAAAACCAAACGCGATTCAAATGATAATATTGAACGATATAAAGTCAGACTTGTTGCCAAGGGATAGACTTAAAAATAAGGCATTGGTTATAAAGAGACTTTTTCACCGGTCTCAAAGAAAGACTCATTAAGAATTGTTTTGGCTTTGATAGCTCATTATGATTTAGAGTTGCATCAAATGGATGTGAAAACCGTCTTTTTTAATGGAGACCTCGAGGAAGATGTTTATATGGACCAACCAGATGGTTTCAAAATTAAAGGAAAAGATCAAATAGTGTGTAAGCTAAAGAAGTCAATATATGGACTCAAACAAGCCTCATGACAATGGTATATAAATTTTAATGATACCATAACATCTTTTGGATTTAAGGAGATTAGCGTTGATCAGTGTATAGACCAAAAGATTAGTGGGAGTAATTTTATATTTTTAGTCCTATACGTTGATGACATTTTACTTGTTGCTAATGATTTAAGCATATTATGTGAGACGAAAGACTTTCTCTCTATGAACTTTGAAATTAAAGATATGGGTGAGGCATCTTATGTGATAGGGATAGAAGTATTCCGTGATAGATCACAAGGATTATTGGGGCTGTCTCAAAAAGGCTATATCGAAAGAGTTCTAGAGATATTTAACATGAAGAATTGTTCAGAAGGAATGGTTCCTATTCAAAAAATAGGGACAAATTTAATCTCATGCAATGCCCAAAGAATGATATAGAACGAAAAGAAATGTAAACAATTCCTTATTTTCTATTTTTGGAAGTTTGATGTATGTTCAAACTTGCACAAGACTGAATATTAGTTTTGCGCGATCGGAATACTAGAAAGATATCAAAGTAATCCTGGAACTGATAACTGAAAAACTGCAAAGAAAATTTAGGGCATGTTATGAAGCCACAATTCATGCATTATGGCTGCGGAACTTTATTTTAGGACTTGGGGTTGTCGACACCATACCAAGCTGCTGAAAATTTATTGTGATAATACTGCATCAATATTCTTCTCCAAGAACAATAAGTACTCCAAATGTGCAAAACATATGGAATTAAAGTACTTTACTGTCAAGGAAGAAGTTCAGAAATAAAGAGTGTTACTTAAGAATATTAGAACTGATCTCATGATTGCAGATCCGTTAACAAAGGCACAACCAAAGATATTTAAAGAACATGTTCAAAGAATGAGTTTTGGTTGTACTTATGATTGATACATTTATGATATTTTTACACTCTGAGCTCAATTATGTGTTTCTGATAAACATTAATAAATTTCTTGTTTCTCATAATGGTGTACACATTATTGTTTTGAGATATTACAAGATAAGTCTCTATAAGACATTATTGTGGACCATAATGTAATATGTTTTCTTAGCTTATGAACCTAGTATGATAAGTTGCTAATGTAGTAGTATATGAAAGGAAGTACGTAGCTTAAAAATTATTTAAAACCGCCATAACTCACATTAGTAATTTGTTATATTGTGGTATGTATGATGGACATTATAGAAGAGATTTATTATACACGTAACTAATGTTTATGAAATATTAATGTTATATGCTCATTGGGCTAAGTGGGAGAATGTAAGAATTATTATTAATTATTTCTTACTTATGACCCAAGTTTACTTGTAACCCAAGTTATAATACCATAAATAATATTTAGTAAGGAATATATCTCGTCCGTACATTGGTTACTTGATGACGTACCGGATTATGTCATAACTTCTATAAATTGGTCCTCCCTCCACCCATTAGGGTTACCACATATTCTCTACATTAATTCCATCGATGACGGTTGTGGTAACGTTAGGCTAGGGCAAGGAGGTAGAAACCAATTTATGACTAACGCTTCCGCTTCTCTCTGTGAAGATGTCTTCCGCATCAGATATGTGCCCCTAACGATCTCTATGTAAGATTATCGTGTTCAAGATCCTGAAATGTATTAAAGTATTTAATCTTACATAATCATTTTAAAGAAATATCTAGATATTCTAGAGTAGAAGATAAAGTTACTAGAATTTTCTTGTCGATTTATATAAGAAATGTGTAGATATTCTAGAGTTAGATATTTGTAGTAAGTTATACAATAGTCTAAATCTTGTAATGTGTAGAGTCATCCCCATACAAGTATAAATACGAATGACCTTAGCCATTTGTACTATCTCAAAAATCTTCTTTCATAATAAAATTCTCTACCAAAATTCTCTATCCTTCTTTCTAGCTTCCTCTTCCTTGGTTGAATCTTTTGATCTTAGTTAACGATCTTGGGTTAACAAAAGATTTCCAAATTATAATTATTGTTCTACTATTTACTTACCTCGCACAGAATGAATTCTCAGTACATTGTATGGCATGTTGCCACTAACAATAATACTAATGTATTTCGTGATATTTCACGAGTGAGGTTTGAAAAGCCTAAAATATACATAAACCTTGTCATTTTTTATGAAGGTAGAGAGGCTATTTTCCAAAGACTCTCGACTCAGAATGCAAAAATCCCAAATAAAAAGGAGAAAATATAGCAAGGCACAAATAAACAATCCAAAGTCTAACAAAAGGGAGCAACAATCAACAACAACGCGGGTCTCGCTTTTGCGAACCAGTCTTCGCTTAAGCGACCATCGCTAAAGAGAGCCCTGGTTCGCTTAAGTGAATTCTTCACAAAAGTCTGACCTTTGCTTAAGCGATCAAACCTTCGCTTAAGTGAATCTCGCTTAAGCGGGAGGCCTATCGCACAAGCGAAAGTCATAGAACTCAGGCACTAGCAAAACTCAACGAACTCTCAAACATCGAAATGACCCTCAAAATTTGTTCGGAACGCCGTGCACACAAACCACATATGCAAGTCAATTATACTCGATGTTCCAAACTCAATGGAATCATCAAAACACGAATCTGAGGTCTCCTAGACCCGACATCCGTGAAAATTACAAGAAACGAACTCACGCCTAACAAGGTTAAAACAAGCTCGGGACCTCTCAAAAATCAACCAAGACCTAAAATCATCCCCGAATTCAACAGAACTCTCTGAATCACGATCCGAGAATCCGAACCCCGAATATTGACCAAAGTCAATCCAAAGGCTAAAAATTCCACAATTACACAACTTAGGACCTCAAATTCTCAAAAAGATTCGGAATCTAAAACCAACAACTCTCATAGATTAGATTTTACATTTTGGGACTGATGGAATCGTCGGAATTTCATTCCAACACTCGAAACTCCAAAAGGCCCCAAAAACTACTTTCTTAACACCTTAGCCTTTAAAATTCACAACTTACCAAATTCTCAAAGTTCGAAACCAACTTTTCAAACTCAATCAAAAATGACTAGGGGTCAAACACGAGAGAGGTAAAATGCTAAATTCATGAAACTTTCCAAAAATGACCGACTGGGTCATTACATGATTACACTTTCTTTGCCACATCAGCATTAGGGAGCAAATAATTTCTCTTCAAAGTAGTCTAGGGGTGTAATAGGACCCCCGTAAAGTATAATTGTGTAGTTGAGAATTGACTAATAGGTTAGCGGGGCATTTGGCTATTTTCTCAGCCATAATTTATTAAAATAATGTTCAACCTTCATTAAATATATCATGAACACAATACATTGAATTTCAGAAGAAAAAAGGGAAAATAGATAATATAAATATTGAGGGTTTCTAGTTAAATAACTTTGCTTTCAAAGATAAATGTTTCCTCATATATTTGAAGGAAGAAGTGTATAACGTCTTAACAAAAGATGCAAAGAAGAATTGAGTCAATATTTTAATCAACTACCTTATTTTGAAGTTTTCAGCTCAACCAATTAATAAAATTTAACAGATCGTGTGTTGCATAAGATTTGGGCATTTTTACATTGCAGTGTAAACAATGATGAAATTAGAAATTTTGACGAATAGTGTCCAACTAGCCACCGTGAGCTATATATGGCTACACCATTGAGTGCAAATTTGAGTTGTCCTAAAGCATGTTGTTTGCTAAATTGCACATAATTATTTTGTCTATGTAAATAGTGTTGCAAACTAAAACTCAAGCACTACTATACTTTTGAAATCATGTTCATGCACCTTCGTATGTGTCCATTCACTTAACTAACTTTATTTAGGTATGAAATTAATTAGTTCGAATAAAATGTAGAAACATACGAAATCGTACACTTTTGCAACAAAATCAGCCAAACATTGTAACTTTGTCGTATTATTCAAGGATAATAGTAAAGTTTCTTTTATTTTTGGGTAAACAAGATATTATATTAATAATTAATATGCATCATTACATAATCATGGCATATCTGCCTATCACATTTTGGGGAGGGGTAATACTAATACTATTACAATTATACTTATAAGTTCCTTTACAAGCAAGGAAATTCTTTAGCTTTCAAAGGATCAATAATCTCCGACCCGTGATAAAATTCTTGAGTGAAACTATCCTCTACTTGAACGCCCAATTCTTTCAACACCTTTACTAGGTCAACTTGGCGGTCAATTAAAGGATCACCATCACAACCAGTCACCAACATTTTCCATTCTAATAATTTTACTTGATCCAATAGGTTCGGGTTTAATTCAATCCCCACCATTGGGTTTGAATACTCATGATCACGATTAGCACCTTGAGGCAATCCTAGGTCCCACATGATATCACTTATAATTGGGGGTAACACCTTGTTATTATCCAATCTTACTTCTTATTGTGTCCTCTCATTCCCACCAAAGAAAGGTTGATTCAATATCAACCCCTTGATTTCCAAAGGCTTGAGGTTGTCCCAACTCTCCGCAGCGCGTAGGCCCACGTGGTACACCACATTGCCTCCGGCACTCGTGCCCATTAGGAAGAATTTGGAGAAATCAGCATGGTTGGATAATAGCTCGTCGGTTTTGTTCTTGATCCAATGCAATGCTTCCATGCAATCATCGTATGCTGCTGGAAGTCTATGCTCGGGGGCTTGACGATACTCAATTGACACAACAACTGCTGGAATTTCACTAGCAATTGACGCGTATAATCCTTGAAAGCTAGGCGAATCTACAGTTGCTACTATGAATCCTCCTCCGTGAAAATAGATCACAAGAGGAAGTTTAGAGTATTGGTGGTGGAATGGAGAAGTTCACGAGGGAGTATAATACGTGCCCATGTGTTCTTTGAGGAGTTAATAGTAATATCTTTGGTGACGACTAGATGGGAAAGATCATTAGATGTGTCTACCGGAACAAGAGGATTTTGTAGACGTGTGATGGTGTAAGCGTCTAAAGTTTCAATCCTGAAATACAGTAAACGGGAAAAGAAAAATAGCAAGCAAACAATAATATTTGTATTTGAATTAATGCGAAGGTTACAATCTTTATAAAATCTCTGGAAAAAAATATGTAATCCCCTGATTCTTCTCTTCACAGATGTTCTTGATTTGGCGGAATACTTGCGGCTCAACACTTGGAGCGAAGACTTCTTTGTATGAGGAAGACTTGCAGATCACCACTGAAGAGAACTTATGTATTTCTGTGTGTATGTATGTGTGTATCTTCTGGTCTTATGAAGACCTCTTTATATAGGCTTGAGCTAGGGCTTTAGGGGTATTTTGGTCCAAGCAATTTTGACCCCTAGGCCTGAAGAACATAGAGTTGGGCTCATCTTGTCAATTTAATGGACTGGCCCAAATGTTATTTGGACTTGATTTAAGTCACATAATTTTGACTTAAATATTAATCCGACTTTATTAACCAGTAATTTGACTTGGTCAACGTATCATGAACTTAAGATTTAATCCAAATTTAGTATGAATTTATCAATAAAACTTCACTGTCTACAAATGCCCCCTGCTTCGAGGCTTGTTGGGGTGCTCGATTTGTCGAACTTGTAAAGACAAGCTTTGAAGTATTTGTGAAGCAGATGTTTTTTTTGTTTTTTTATTTTTTTCGTAGTTGATCTTTCATGAGACATTTGAAGCTTCATGAGAAATGACTATGCCGATATGTTGGACTATGCCGATATGTTGATGTCAACATTTACCAGAGTCTTCATGACAACATTCTCTAATTTGTAAGAGATCATTTGACTTTCGGTTGTTTATAAACCCATTTTCGACTTGAAATGTTTCGAGCTCATGAAGGTTTATCGCATGACATTTCTTCATAGTTTGATAATTTCATTTGGGTCTCCAACTACAAAACGACCGCCAATTCGATGAGCAAGGATTGCGTCTACAAGCTTGACTTGGTGATACCAAGCTTGTGATTTCGACGCAAATTTTAGGCGTTGCTTTCTTTAGGGTTGGATGCCCTGCCGGCTTTTTTTTTTTCCAACTTTGCTCAATCACTTGAATAAAAGGCAAGGAATTCAAATTTTCATTGCGCGAGTCTATTCTCATTCGGGGCATTTTATTTTCTTACTCTCCATGTAGTTTCTGAGAAAATCTTACCATAATTTGGTTTCTATGAGATTTCCATAACTCGCCTTCTTTGGAAAATTTTCATAATTTGATTCTTATGAAAACTTGCCATAATTTGGTTTCTATGAAATTTCCATAATTTGATTTCCATGGAAAATTTCCATAATTTAATTCCTATGAAAACTTACCATAATTTTCATAATTTGTAGGAACTAACTTTCCATCATTATAATTTTCCATAATTTGTAGGAATCAAATTGATGTCTCCATAATTTGAAATCTATATATACCCACATTCTCCCGGTGATTGTATGTCACATTGCCGCATCATCAAGTCCAATTGAGTTCTTCCTTTTCCAACTTTGATTTTCGTCACCCTTTTTCAACTCAGCGCGACTTTGGTAGAAAATTCATATCTCATTGTAGGGATATTGAAATCGTGATCCGTTTGATTTTACAGAACTTAGACTCATAGAGATACAAC
>JAJOOS010011970.1:0-20139 GCA_029582725.1 Solanum chiquidenum
AACATACAGTTATATCTGATTTGCATAGACAAAGTAAATTAAGGAGAATAAGAGAAAATTTAGAAGAGAAGCGAATATACAGGTGAAAGGGATTTTAGAAAGAAAACAAAAGAAGGTTAAATAACTTAAATTTTCGCAAAAACAAAATTGAAAAAACTTCAATTCTACAAATCATGAAATTCAACAATTAATTTGACAAGAACAAGATTATATATATAAAGATGATATTTAGAAGTATCCATGAAAAGACATATTGTTAAATCTGATTTTCATAAACAGATTGAATTAAGGAGAAGAATTGAAATTAGGGAGAGAATTACGTATGAAAAAGATAAAAAGGAGACCAAAAAGAGAATAACTCTATTTTAAAAGTGTTGAAAAAATAAAAAAGGAGATAAAATAGGGATAATAAAACAAAATTATTTTAGAACGTGTGTTTGAGAAAAATAAGGAGAACAAAAATACATTTTAAAAAAGAAAAAGAAAAATCACTATTCAATGCCAAATAAATAAAACAAAGTATTTTTCTTACTAAAAAAATAAAAATGGGCTATTTATTGCTAATTTAGTCTATAGGGTGTTATGTTGTGCCATTTTGTCCTCCAAATTTGTTCAATATCTTTGTTTTTTTTTTTATCATTTTGTTTCTTCTTAATTTGTAAGAGCAACAGATGATAGGGCCAAGAAAAAAGTCTGCCGATTTGTGGGGCTTGAGAAATATGGATAGGGTCGGCCTGTAGGTCAAATAAAAATTAATTAAAAAATAAAAATAAAATAGAGTATTAAAAATAACAAGAGTCTAAACTCAAAATCTGTTTAAAATTTGAAATATTACAATTTAAATACAAATTATGTTTATAAAATATGAAATACATAAAATAAAAATTCTCTAAAAATTCTAGAGATTCACTATATAGGCCATAGCCTATGGAATATTATCATAGTTTTTTGTGCTTTTTTATGATCATTGGAAAATAATTAGGTCAATATTTATATTTAGTCTTTTATGCTCTTACTTAAAATCAAACTTCATAAATATTATAAAGATAATTTTATTTGTGTATTTGATTAACAAGTAGTAACACTAACATCATGCAATATTGTCTTGTTGATATTTATGATAATATTTTTAAATTATAATTTAATTTAAAAAATTATAAAAAACATACTTTTAAGAAAAGAGGGTCATCCCAACAAAGTCTGTAGCCCATGTACTTGTGGGCTGGGTCGATCATTTCCTGGCCCATACAACAAAGTCTGTAGCCCATGTAGTTTATTATATAGTATCTTGTTACAAATTGTATCTTATACACCAATACTGTTGATACAATATAACCATCAGATACAGAATATCTGATACTATATATTCTACACTTGGTAAACAACAACTAATTTTCAATTTATTTAGTATCTATTAACATGTGGTAGCCTTGATGTAAATCACAACATATGATACTATATTATTATCAGATACACAATATCCATAAAATTATTATGTATATGATACACATTTTATTATCAAATAACAAATTTGTGTATATGTTACAATTGGTACAAAACAATTAAGTTTCAATACATTTAGTATCCTTTAACAGGTTGAATCTTGTAACATTGATTTAAATCATAACAACTAATAATTTTTTATTATCAGATACAAAATATAGTTGAACTATAACGTATATGATACTAAATAAATTATCAAATAACTTAATTGTTATATACCCCAACACATGATACGCGTGATTTGTGGGAGTCAATTATAATTTCCGTTTTAATCCCTTATTTAACGCGTTAAGCTGATAACAACAACTTAATAATTTAAGTATCCGCCCTTTATTAATTAAAGTATCCACCTGCAATATTATGTATCCGAAAGACACTAAAAAAGGAATTTTTGGTAATTAATGAAAGAGTAGGGATATGAAGTAATTTCTTTCTTATACTATGTGATTTGCCTAATTTTTACTTAAAAATATGATTACTTCCCACAAAAAAGGGAATCACACACGTAGTTAACTAATATTAAAATTTGAATTTAAAAAACTGTAAAATGTTAAAGTAATGGTAGAAATTTGATATTTAGTATCTTTCAATTCTTTTGTATTATATCTTATTTATTTAATCATGTGAACTTTTGTCACAAATCGAACACAACGTGTAAAATGCAGCCATCAAATATTTATATAAAAAAATATAAAATAGAACAAACAATTAAAATAAGCTAAAATTTATATTTAATTGATATATAGTCATACTAAATAACTACCAGAATGCTCAACATATGTAACCAATAAAATTGTTCTAATAAAAATACAAAGAAAAATTGGTCAATTGCTACTAATCTAATTAATATTCAAAATTAAACAGTCGAGAAGTGCAAAATTTCGTTGGAGTTATTGCTTTTAGCTTCATTGATATCTTCCAATGTTATACTTATCTCTTAAAATTCAAATTTTAGATTATTTTTTTTAAAATTAAATGCAAATATGTTTTACTGTAAGATTTTTCCAAAAATATGTAAATTTTTTGTTGTAACTATTCTCTTTCATTGAATCTTTTATTGCCAAAATAAAATGTTTTTCTTAACATAATGTAATTTTTAGACCTCTATAACAACTCCTACCCATTTTAAACAAAATAACAACAGAAAAAAAAAGGCCCAAGAAAACTTATATCGGCCACATAGAGATTTTGTAATTTTAATTACAAAGAAAAGAAAGTTTCTATAAATTATGTATTAAGATTTATAACTTATCACATAGATTACATAATAATTAGTGGCGATAGGCTTCATGTCAAAAAAAATTTAGTAAACTTTAATATATCATTTATATAAAATTTCAAATAATTTAAGATATTTCATAAATTCAGTAATCAAGTAATTATTTCATTAGCAAATTTTAAATTTTCAATAACCTAAATTCAAAGTTAATCACTAAATTCATAAAAATTCTTGCTTCTGATTATCCCTATATTTATGTTTTTCTTTATGCATAAGCAAAATAACATCGATATATTTATCACGACATTTAATATGTTTATATCTGTGTTTTTTTGTTCATCTTTACAAAAGGACTGAGTAAGTGACTTTTCGAATGAACTTATTTTAAATGCATTCTCAGCCAAACAGAGGAACTATAATCATACTAATACATTTCTGAGAAAAACTCATCTATAATTGTAATCTTTAGAAACTTATTCATGCTGCATACATGCAATGAAAATAATAGATTTGACACTCATATAAAGATTGCATGCAGGCAAAATTCATTTTAAGAGGGTGTAGGGGTTGAAAATTGTAACGACCGATTTTCGTCGTTATAGAAAAGCCAATGGAAAAAAAATTTGGGCCGGATTTTTTTTTCATAGTATCTTGAGATTTCCCAACCTAGTCTAGATTTGGACGAAATTGGAGTCATTAAAGTCTAGGGAAATCTAGTCACAATTGAGTGATCTAATTATTAATTTGATCACATGAGTAGATAGCTAAGACGTTAAGGAACCCGTACGACTTTATGAAATTGAATTTGGGCGAGTAGAACTCCCGAAATTGATCTTAGCGTGAACGGGTAGTTTCTGAGTGTCATGGGATGAATGTGTGTTGTGAAAGGGAGTTTAGAATTCTTAAATCGACTCATTGGTTTTGTGCAAGCCGCTAAGACGGGATTATTCCCGCCAGGGCGGGGCCGCTGTAGCGGGGTGAGTACCGTTGTATCGGGACAGTCGCGACTTAAAGTCGGTAATAAACCCCAAAATCATTTTATTCTGTAATTTTTGAACTTGAGAGCTAAGGAACGAACTAGGAGTTTTCTTGATAGTTTTCCACCATTCTTGAGGTTAAAGGTAAGATTTTAACTTCCTGAATCCATTTTTTGATCCGTAGAACGTAGTCTAATGAGTAATTATCGATCGGGGAGGGTTTTGATCTGGAAATTATGGTGAAAAAACTCCTAATCTGGGTGTGAGGATCATGGGTTTGATCTAGAGTTGATAGGATTGTTGGTAATCCGGGTAATTAGTCATTGTTTATTGATTTCTATGTTATAGTGATTGTTTGTAGACCAAGGACAAGCAGAACGAATCCAGAAAGGGAAGAGTTATGTTTCTTAGGGGATTCAAGCTTTTTTTGAGGTAGGTGACGGTTGTGATTTCATGTTGTGTGATGTACGTGTATATATGCTAATGTTGCATTATTGATCTCACTAGTTGTAAATGAGATAGATGAATGATGAATGCCATGAATCATGACTTGATTGTGTGTTTATGAGAATATACTTGTGATTGTTATTGTGGCTTGTTGAATGGATCGGGTTTTGCGTTTTGACACACTACTTGGATCGATTGCCACTTTTCAGCATAATTATGGGATCAGTTGCCACGTTCCGGCATAATCATTGGATCAGGTACCACGTTCTGATATGCTAACAGTTTGAGTTTGGGTTCCATGAGAGGACCATTGACTTGATGGAATATTCATATAGAGATCAAACCTAAATCATCCTAGTTCGAGAAATACGTTACTAATGGCCCTCGAATCATGGATAAATCTTAGAAGAGTAGAATCAAGGGAGGAACAAAATTGTACCCGCCATCTATCTTTATCAATAAGGTTATGTTTCTTCATATTTTATTTGTGATTGTAATTTATTTTATATATATATATATATATATATAGAGAGAGAGAGAGAGAGAGAGAGAGAGAGAGGTGATTTTTAGCAACACAAATATCTAAGGATTGTTTTAGACCACAAGTTTCAAAAGTCTTTCTATTTTTCTTAAATAAAGTGTAAGATCAAAGGGTGTCACATAAAATGCGATGACGGGAGTAATAAAATTTCTCTTATTATTTTTCCACTATGTGTAAACACATTGTTCTGGTCAATGCTTTATGCAATTATTTCATATTGTTTTGCCTCAAACTAAATATGACTTTTTTTAATGTGAGGCGAGTGACAGGTTGGTGCGTATTGTACAATAAAAGAAATATATTTAAGTATAATTTAGTTTTTAACATATTTGAAAGTAGCATATAAGTTTTAGTGAATATGATTTCTTCCAAAATTGGAAAAAATAATAATGAACTTTATAAGCGCTGCAATAATTATAACATTTGAGATAATGCCATTTAATATTTAATAAATATTTGTATTTATAAAAACTTAACCATTAAATTAATTATTATTAGGCATAATCAAATATCATCGAAATTGATATTTCAAAATTCTTAGTCAATATTGAAAGTATACACTTGTTTCAATCTTTAATTATGTACATTCATAACATAAACTATATTTTTTTGTTTTTTACTTTCTTGATGAAGGAAATGAGTAAGAAAATACATTTTCTATAACTCTATGATCATCTTTTGCGGGTATTAGATTAGAACCACACTAAGTTTTTTCCTAATAAAAAAAGTTTGACTCAGAAAGTTGGTCAGAATAAGACTAGAGCCATAAACTGCATATATTTCAATGATAACATCTAATATTTTTATTTCATACACTTTCATTTCTTTTTTTCCAAAATTGTTATTTACAACTAAGAATTCTCTAATTCAAACTATAAAAAATTTTAGAGTATATTTTTTCCTATAAATTGGAGACAATCCAAGGCCAACAATAGCAAATTCAGTTTCGAACAAACACATTTCTCCTCCTCTTAGTCATGCCTAGAAATAAAGTGATTTTAGCTTTGATTGAAAATGAATATAATAGAAAAGTCTCATACAAGAAAAGATAAAAAAGGTTCTTGAAAAAAGCTCATGAACTCAACACTCTTTGTGATGCTGAAATTGTTGCTGTTATTGATAGTCCTTACAACAATGAACCTACGGTGTTTCCAAATTATGATGCTGCAATCAACACCTTTGTAAAGTTTAAGGAGTTGCCAACATTGGAGAAATAAAAAAATATGATGACAAGAGAAGAGTTCACCAAGAAACGAATCGAGAAGATGGAGGAAAAACTACTAAAGGTAAGGAAGCAAAATAGGCTCAAGGAAATTACAAATGAGATGTATGTAGTTATAAGAGGAAAAGATATTTCCCCTAACATGGATCCTTACGACTTCAATGATATGAGTTATGTGATCAAGAAAAACTTTATACAGGTACGTCAAGCAATGAATGGTGAAGATGTTTGTACATCAAATTTCCCTCAACCCATTGTTGAACCAATAATACTTGGTGGGACCAACTCTGAGGGGTCAAGGGCTACACTATTGGCCCCTGCTAGTTCTTTACTACCGATGATTCCTCTAGAGTCTCCATCGATGGTTCCTAGTGGAACCAACTTTGAGAAGACGAGGCCTCCTCTATTTGTCCCTAATGTGGCTCCACCAACAATTCCTTTTTCTGCTTCTCTCAAAGTAACCCAACAAATGGTTCATCTAGCAGATCCTTTGAGGACTCCTATTCAAATGGTTCCTCTTATGGACACCTCACAGGTTAATCCTTCTCTTTTATTCTCTTCACAAATGTTTCCTCCAATGGTTCCATACTTATTTTCTACAATACCTCAACAAATGGCTATTAGAAGAACTCCTGGAATGGCCTTCTCAATGCTTTCAACAACAATGTCTTCTCTTATGCCTTCACCAATGATAGCTCCTCCAGTGTGTTCTCCACTGACACCGCAAATGGATCCATCAACTGATCTCCCTCCAATGGGTGCATCGATGCTCATTAATAAGCACCAAAACTACACAGCTAATAGTCCACATAGTCTTCCATTGTCTAAGTTACTAAATTGGAATAATGACGATGTAGTGACTTTATTGGAGGACCCATCATTACGCAACATAAATGTTCAAGATCCAAATCGCACCAACAATAGCTAAAGACTTTAGGACCAGTATGTGTCTCTTTTAAGTAGTATTATTTTATATGTCATGGTTGTTCTCATGGATTATTTGTGTCGTTAATTATTTTTCATGTTTAAGTTGTGTCATAGGACTCTCTACATCTCTTTTTATTTATCCTTATTTTATGCGTCCATCTTTTGTGCTTTGTTTTTTCCCCCAAAGTTTGTCATTTCATTCACTTATTAAATCTATGGTCTATTTAAATATTAATAGATACTCACATTTTTTTTTCACTTTTATTATTATTTTTATTTAAATGTTGTTATTAGTATGGTTTCCACATATGACCTCTTACACTTCAAAAATTTTTAAAATCAATTTACATATTGATCAAATTTTCATTCTGAAACTTTTCAGTGTGAACTAATATCACATCTTAGATTGAAAATGAACTTCAAAGTTAATGAAAATTATCAAGAAAACCTATTAAATATTTATATTGAAAAAATAAGTTATATCAATTTATATAACTCTAAGTATCATAATATTGAATTGAAACTCAATTTATGTGTGTAACAATTAGTCAATACAAATGTTTAACTTTAATCAACTCTGTGAACATTATTGGAGTATTGGTCAAGCCAAAAGACATGACTAGAAACTCATAATGGACGTATTCATGAGTCATAAAAGCAGTCTTTGAGATGTCTGCCGCCCTCATCCTCTCTTAGTGCTAGTCCAATCTCAAATTTATCTTAGAGAACACTGTTGCACTCTAAAGCTGGTCAAACAAATCATTAATACACATCATCGGGTACCTATTCTTGATGGTCATCTTGTTCAGTTGCTTGTAGTAAGTACACATATATTAGGTACCACCTTTCTTTTTCACAAACAGAACAAAAGCACCCATAGAAACATACGAGGCCTAATGAACCCTTTAATCAGAAGGTCCTAGAGCTTCTCATTAATCTCTCTCAACTCAGCTAGAGCCATCTGATAGGGCGGAATAGAAACTGGGTTGCGTGCCTTGCTGAATACCAATGTCGAAGTCAATTTCATGGTTAGAAGAAAGACTAAGGAGATCGGTATGAAACACGTCAGAGAAATATCTAACCACTAGAACTGACTCATGAGAAGGAATATTGGCACTAGTATCACAAACATAGGTAAGATAGGCTGGCCAACCCTTTCCGACCACCTATCATGACCTCATAAATGAATTCACACCCCTCGACACATGCCTATTAACACTTGTCCACACGATTGGAGGGATAACTGGCATGCACAAATTATTAGTCTTGGAAAAGAAATCCAAGACCTCATGATGAGAAGATAGTCAATTCGTGCTTATAAGCTCGATTGAATACAAAAGAATCACCGATGGGGATAGTTAAACGCATGGGCACAAACATGGGCTTAGATAACACATCCACACATATATCATAATAGGCAAGGACAAATGAGTAAGTAGATCCCTGATAAAACAAAGCAAAACTATATCATACATGTAATGATGGCATCTGAAGCCCTTACCTCTAGCCTACCTAAAAAGGCATACATATGGTCGAGTACACCTCGACCACCTGACCTGCCTAATTGAGGACCACGTGGAGCACCCTACAAACCACCCCTGCTACCCTGTGCACCCCCTAGTCAACTATACAAGGCCTGAACATGTTGACCTTGTCGCCTGCACTGATTGACAATGGGGAAATATATAGAAAAATAGTCCAATATGCCACACTAATAACAGCCCCTACCAGAAGCAAGCTGCTGAGATGACTCGGTTGAACCCGACTGACCAACACGGCTTGAATACCTAGAATGTGAACCCTGAGAAGTTTGACCTAAAACGTGGCTTCCCTAACTACTAACACTCAAAAAACCATTAGGTATAATCTATAGGGCTTCCTAAACAATTTTGCTAGCTTGGAACTGTTGTGGGTACCCTTTGCTTGGAAACCCCTACCACAAAATTAAGACCTCATAAAACTACCCTAATAGTAGAGCTTTTTGTCGCTACCTCCATAGGCCTCATGATGTGTCCTTTGAATCGTGTGTGTATGGTCTATTACTTGAAGAAATGAACAACGTGATACTACCATCTGCTTTGTAGCCAACCGAAGGGGTAAATTCAACCCTCTGACTAATCTACGCACTCGCTCGTATTTTGCCGGTATAAACATAGTTGCATGATGGGCTAGCTCATAGAATCGAATCTCATACTTAGAAACTAACATTGATCTCTGCAATAAATCTATAAACTCATCAAGCAACCTCTCCCTCAATCTTGGCGGTACATACTTCTTCAACAATGCCTTATAAAACTGAACCTATGTAATCAGAGGTGATATGGCTAGCCTGCTGATACGTCCAAACGTATACCTCAATTAAAAGATATAAATGGTCGAAGTCAATTTATAATAGAACTCAACATGAGTTGAAGTCGATCCCACAGAGAATATCTTTATAGAAATGATTTCACCTTCGCGTTTACTCAAATGTCGTTATTATTTCCTAAAGAAGCAGTTACAGAAAGTAAAACGGGTTTAGTTGTGATGTTCTAGTAACTAAAATTGGGAATCAAAATCCTGATTAACAATTAACAGAGTTTTAAGTTCTAAAGTCATTTCGATGATTAAATGAAACTAGGATTGTGTTCCCCATAACGTTACATCTAATGTTCTTCCGTCATTGAGTTGTAGGCAATTTATCTCTACAAAATACATATGAGTTAAATATATCTGATACTTCTCAGTCTAATAAGATAGTTTTCACTCAAGTCCTCTTGGTCCTAGAGTGTTACTAGCTTTACCCTCGTTTACAATAGTGTTAAAGTTCTTTTCTCTCGAACTTGAACTTTGACTCCATTTCTTCTGATTAATTTAGCTTTATCCTAACTATCATTTTTCTGTCGAACAAATGGCAGATACAGGCTCACTCCAATGCGTGCACTCATTAGAATACATGAAAAATGAAAGATAAATTATAATTTGCAAAAATAAATCGCCTATCACTCATTTTACGGAATTACATTTCAATTTACGTCATAGATCCCACAATCCCATTTGTGGTATTTAGCCACTCATGATTTCACGTAAACATTTAGAAATATAAAATGAAAACATGTTTAGAAAGTACTTACAAGAATAAGAAAATCAACAAGCCACTTTGATAATTCAAGAACTAAAAATCCAAACTTCAAACTTGATTCAATGTTAAAATCGAAAACCAAAACTAATAATATCTAAAACAAGTTCGTCGTTCAAGGTAAGACCAGATAAAAAAACAAAAAATGACCTAATTAATTCAAATAAAGTGTTTTAAAAAGATTCCTACTCAAAGTAGGACTGAACTGTTGGACCCATCACGATTGCTTCCACGACCCATCAAGGGCTTCACGGTCCGTGAAGCCCTTCGTGGTTTTCACTTGGACTCACCCAAAACAGGTTCTTCAAGACCTCTACACAGTATCATCACCACGGACAGTACCACGACTCGTGATAATGACCACGGTCTGTGTAGTTGTCCGTGGTCTTTACTTGATAAATTCCCTCTTCAACTTTCCAATGCCCATTCACTGTATCATTTACCACGGACACCACCACGTCTCGTGACAATGACCACGGTCCGTGTAGTTGTCCGTGGTCTTCACTTGACCAATTCCTTTTTCAACTTTTCATTGTCCATTCACTGGCTCATCTTCACGACTCGCACCACAGACCGTTATGAGGACCACAGTCCGTGAGGTTGGCTGTGATCTTTACTTGGTCCAACCTAATCTTAACTCCTCTAAGCCTTCATATTGGAAATGCTTCACGACTGGCACCACGGTTCGTGACAAAGACCACGACCCGTCTAGGTGCACGTGGTCTTCATTTTATCACAATCATCTTCTGCTTCTTTTTCCATTTTTTTGCACACAAGCAAGAATTTGTCTACACATTCAACAAAGACATCAAAGCATACAAAAATACACTCAATTCTAGTATTAATCCTTAGTTTTCAAGCATCAAATGTGTCAAGATTTCGCGGCACATCAACACCCTCAACCTAGAACTATTACCTGTCCTCAAATGATGAGAAAGCAATACATTCAGTCCTCAAATTATTCAAACCCTTTTGAAACTACGCAACAACCATCTCAAACACAATTTGTATCCAAAACCATGAATCTAACATGCAAGGATCAATATATGACATCTCATTACTCACAGTCGATCATGCTTATGCCTGTGAATTATTAGCTAACATAATCTACTCTCAAATGCAATCACTGTGTCTTCACACCAAATTAAACCCTCACTCATGATAATTGGGACTAAGTACTACGCTCGCACTCTCAAAGAACTTCTAACACTAACAACAAACTACCATAGGCTTGCCCTTGTTTTCTACGCTCTATCTTTCAAACACCCGAAATAGGATCACTGTAGGACTTTATCGGCTTGTAACATAGGCTCAGGCTAGGGAATGGATATTTGGGTTCGTGAGAGACTAGTCCCTTGGTTCTCTAAAGTTTCTTTGCATACAACTCTTTTCTGAGCGATTCCCCTTTTTAACTTTATTTAAGCATATCCCAGCTACCATTATTTTCTTTTTCTTTTTCTTTTCTTCTTTTTCTTTTCTTTTCTTTCCTCTTATTTTTTTGTTTTTATTTTTATATGCATTCAACTTACTGGTTGAACCTTGTTTTTCTCTTCTTCTTTTTGATCGGATTGCAATCACCCTCAACTTAGGATTTTGGCCTAAGTTGTAACATCGTATCTTCGGAGACCCAAGGATATGATATTTACTAGGTAAGAACAAAGACTGATTTTCAGGCTTAAATTGTGTTCAAGTGATAAGCTTTTTATTTGGTTGTTTTATTTCTAGCTTTTTAATGGCTTAACAAAAATGGCCTACTGATCTTCTCCTATCCGATTATTCTCAGATCTAAGCAAGACTACTCGGGCAAGTTCTAGTTTCTGCTCCTAGCGTTAGACTTAGACCAAAACTCACACACACATGACACATGACTACATTCTCCAGTTTCTTGATTCACCAATTTATTTATCAGACTAGCAATGTTCAACATGTAAGTATCTAAGATGCCATCTAAGGATCCTAACAGTCAAATTTCAGATTAAGGTCCTCATTTTTCACAGACTAGTTGTTGCACAGCTCAACACACAGACACTGCATATTCTTATCACAACAAAACAAAACCATCACCGTTCACCTAATACACACAAAGTCAACCTCCATTCATCCTAACAGCTAGTGTGGTAGGTTTCTCACCACTCCCTCCCCAAACAAAAAGACTTTACCCTCAAAGTCAATAAAAAAAATCAAAACAGGGCTATGAGGAGGGGTTATACCTACGGAGCTCTAGGCACCGGTATCCGGATCATTTGGCACCCTTATCAAAGAGTGCACTCTCAGAACTCAGCGCATGATCAGGCTGGCAACCACTCACTGGGACAAGTACTCTCCTACCAGAAGCTCCAGCTAACACTGCATCTCTCTGTTGTTGATCAAGTGCTTATTTTTCTCGAGCTTCCTTCATTGATGCCCTATGGGCTTTCTTTTGTTGCCTTATTTCCTCTCTAGATAGGTCAGCAGGTAGCTCCTCATTAGATTCTCCAGCTTTGTGCTTCTTCTTGCCGGACTTACTCTTGGGCAGTTCACCCCAGAAATCTTCAAGTGATTGAGTAGAGGGTGCCTGACTGAGCAATTGCATCAAAGAATCTGGCATGACCGGAGTGGAAACCTGTACTGGTTTTTCAGCTAGTTTAGCAACCTGAGCTCGCATCTCGGTCAATTATGATTTGAACTCTTTAGTATCTACTAAACCATCAGCCTGGAATCGGTCCTGGACTAGGATCTCCAAACCATCCATCCTGTCTTTTAAGACAGCCAACTCCTTCCACATCTCGATCTATTAGATGGGGCATCTGGTGTACAATATGATCGACTAGAGTCCTGGTCTGGTGCTGATCTGCAACCAATTTCTCAAGTAAAAACATAGGAATAGTGATATAGGAACCTGAAGCCTACAAGGGTGAAGCAGGTGGTGGAGGTGCCTCTGTAGAAGGCTGTGATGACTCCCCCTCTTCTGGACCTCTATCCGCATGTGGGATTTGGTACGTGAGGTACAACAACCAAAGTACCCACAACCCCATATTTTGCACCAAAGAGATGGTTCGCGACATCTTTAATTTTAGAAACTTGGGTGAGTCTGAATGCTTTACCCCATCTGTCAACTAGCCTGTTTGGGGGAATGTTCACTTGTCGACATAGTTTAACTATCAGATAGGGAAATGGAAGTTCGACTCTCTTATTTAGTACCCTATCTCTCATCTCGATCGCTATAATCCACCCTACATTTACCGGGTAACCAGCCATAAGACACGCTACCAAAGAGGCCTATGAAGGAGACAAAGTATTATCATTAGCTGTCGGTCTCAATTGTGCACGCATAATAGCCCACCAAACCTTGGCTGGAAAAGATATATAGTGAGGCTTTGGTAATGAGTGTTGATGTTGTTGTGACCCAAACTGCATTCTCCCGATCTACAATGATTTGTCTCACAATCTAGCGCAAGAAACTCTCTTGAGAACTCTGAATCTCCATCACAGTATCACTGGTGACCTCAGGATGTTTTCCATAAAAAAGGCCAACTGAAGCTAGTGTAGTGTATTTCGAGCCATGCAACATCTTATTGATAGTAGCCTCAGAAATATCTATCGATTTGCCCCAAACCATGATTGATTTGACTAGACCCCAGGTAATGGCAATGTCCTTCTGATCCCGTTTAGTTGTCTCAGTTTCTGCCGCAAAGTTCATCAATGTGGATGCATAAGAGGCATAAAACTCTCTGGCCAGGTGGCTAGAATATTCTCTAGGTGCATTATTCATCCAGTCAAACTAATGAAACTGGAAGATCCGTTAAATGCCAGGAAATACTTTGATATCAGCCACCACAACTCTGGTCTCAGGCATGATTGATCTCTTCTTGAAACTGTCAGACTTGGTCACAATTCCATTATTAAAGAAGTCCTCACAACTGTTCACAATCCATATAGAGCAGAAACATTTAGTTAGTTGTTGTTTCACTGCAGGATCAACTTCATGGATGTTCACATATCGCACCATGGTGTCATCAGTGGTGATCTCTTCATCTTCTCCTAATGTACCTGCCTCTTCCTGCGTTCCAGTTTCAGCTTCTGTGTTGACTGCAGGTGGAGTTGTGGTAGCATCTTCCGAAGAGCCACTTTTGGACTCTGTACTTCCTCCCAAACCATCATCAGACTGGCTACCTGAACCAATATTAGATTTACTTCCCGATTCCTCACCGCTACCGGAACTACTACCTCCCTCTTCAGACTTGGGAGGAGTGTCTTGGAGAATGGCCCTCGCTGTTCTGGATCTAGTATCTCGAGGTGGGTGACTTTCGGTGTAACATTTATCTACACCTCTGAGCTACTAGATTCCAGAGTATGATCACTTTTGGATTGCGAATCAGTAGTTGAGAAAGATGGAGCTGCATTCTTTCTTCGGGGAGCCATAGTACTGAACAATGCAAACACCCATTAATAACCAATTCAATAAAATGACACACTACCGGGTACTCAGACTTCCCTTGTGTAATTACATCGTGATGCCTTGCCTTTAGAAAGCTGTCACCCAATCTATCATTGGGAAGGGTCACAGAATCAAAATAAGAAACAAAAATAAAAGTACAAAAAGTAAACTATACAAAATCAGTAAACTACACGGGTGCTCACATGGGCCGTGGTAGGTACCACGGTCCGTAAACCCTCTCATGGATTTATCACAAAATAAGTGTGCAACAGTGGTTTAACCAAGTATTGTTCACGTACGATTGCACGGACCATGGAGTTAACCACGGTCCGTAATAATTCCCGTGAACATAACCAGTGATGGTATGAAATGCCCAAGTGTGGTCCCAAGTGGTTTCACGGCTCGTAGTAGCTTCCACGATCCGTGAAGCCTATCATGGTCTTAAACTTGGGGCAGTCAATCAATCATTGTATCCCCCAACTTCACTATAGGCTATGTTACCTCCATTTTTGTCACAGGATCACAACGTGACTACTAACACCACCAAATTATAACAAGCACAAGACCAACAAGAACAATATTCATCCAATACACTTATACCCTAATCATACCCACACAAAAATCATCAATTTTACTCAATTCAAACTAACCCACAATAATTCATTATCAACCAAGATTATTCATCACATGATCATGCTAATCTCAGTTAAATCGAAGTAAATCTAACTTGTTTTTAGGCAAGATAAAACTTACAACAAGTTATGAAGTGACTTACTTGGAAGTAGTGGAAATTTTTTCCCAAAAGAAGAAGATGAACTTGACTTGCAATTCTTGACCAACTTAGGATTACGGTTTTGACTCTATGATGAAATAGGATTTATGGATGATGGGAACCATTTTAAACTCTTTAGTAACCTTTATAGAAGAGAAAATAAGAGGAAAACCCTAACCTTTGGCGCTTTGGAAGCACATATACATTTTAATTTTAGTTTTGTTGCATGCGCGGGTCGGGTCGGTTTATTGGTAATACTGGGTTGTGGACAATGGACCGTGAAAGTGCCCGTGAAGGTCACCACAGTCCGTACAGTGGTCAATGGAAATATCTTGGGACAAAATGCTTACATGGGGTTCATGAGAGACTAGACGGTCCGTACAAGCCTTGACGGACCGTGAACCCTACCCGTGAACCTTTTTCTTGCAATTTCCAGTGGCTTCCTTAGGTTGGTGCTGAGATTGACGGGCCGTGAAGAACACCACGGCCCATGGGGCAGCTCGTGAAGAACTGTCAGTTCCTGCAATTTTTCACCCAAATCCTTCCTATTACAAATACAATCTTGGGTTGCCTCCCAAGCAACACACAATTTAACAACGCGGCACGAAACATGTTACTTGATTACTCAGACTTCATCAAGTTTACATTCTTCCACAATTTTTACTTCTTCTAGAACACCAAAGTATTTCTTGATTCACTGACCATTAGCCTTGAACCTCTCACCCTTGACATTCTCAATCTCAATAGGACCCGACTGGAACACCTTAGTTAACTTAAAAGGCCCAGAACATTTGGATCTCAGCTTCCTAGGAAACAGACGAAGTCTAGAATTGAAAAGTAACACCAAGTCACCAGGAGTAAAGGTTCTTTTCTCAATATGCTTATCATGATACAACTTCATCCTCTCATTGAACAGTGCAGACCTCTCATAAAATCTCAAATGGAACTCATCCATCTCATTAATCTGATCCAGTCTCAGGTTTTCTATTTCGCTCCAACTGGGATTCAGCTTCTTCAAAGCCCAGAGTGCTTTATGCTCAAGCTCAACCGGCAAATGACATGCCTTTCCAAACATCAATTGATATGGAGACATACCAATAAGTGTCTTGAAAGCTGTCTGATATGCCTACAGAGAATCATCTAACTTTCGTGCTCAATCTGTCATGTTAACATTCATTGTTTTAGCCAAAATCGCCTTAATCTCTCTATTGGACACCTCCACTTGACCACTGGTCTGCGGATGATAAGGAGTTTCCACCTTGTGTTGTTTAACCCCATATTTGGCTAGAAGCACACTAAATACCTTGTTGCAGAAATGGGAACCGCCATCACTGATGTTAGCTCTGGGTGTGCCGAACCTTGAGAACATATTCTTTTTCAGAAAATTAGCAACACTCTTGCCATCATTCTCAGGGAAAGAAACTGCCTAAACCTATTTGGACACATAGTCCACTGTCACCAATATGTACTTCTTCCCATAGGAGCTCACAAATGGGCCCATGAAATCAACTCCCCACACATCAAACAGCTCCACCTCTAGAATAGGTGTCATGGGTAACTCATGGCACCGAGAGATGGCTCATTGCCGCTGGCACACATCACAACTCCTTACTATGTCCATCCCATCCTGATGAATTGTGGGTAGTAGTACCCAAACTGAAGTATCTTGTGGGCTATTTGAGCACCTCCATGATGGCCAACTATTAGAGAGGAGTAACATGCCTCTAGAATGTGCAACATCTCAGCTTCAGGAATGCATCGCCTGATGATGTTATCAGCACACACCCTGTACGAATAAGTTTCATCCCAAAAATACTTACCCACATCATGCCTTTCTTTGCTGAAATGTTAGCCTCTCAAGCATCAAGTCACCAACAAGAAATTTAGTAAAATCAAAAAACCAAGGAATAAGATCAAGAGTAGCGGCTAATACCTGTTCATCCGGGAACGAATCATTTATTTTGAGCTCGGTTTCCTCTTTCTTTTCATCCTCCAACCTAGATAGGTGATCAGCCACCTGGTTCTCACAACCTTTCTTGTCTTTAACCTCAAAATCAAACTCCTGAAGAAGTAACACCCATCTGATCAACCTTGGCTTGACATATTTCTTTTCCATGAGGTATCTCAGAGCTGCATGATCCATTTGGACTATCACTCTAGTACCCAGCAAGTAAACTCTGAATTTCTCGAAAGCATACATCACCGCCAGTAGTTCCTATTCAGTAACTGTGTAGTTTCGTTGTGCTCCATTCAGTGACTTACTAGAATATTAAATTGGAAGAAACATCTTGTTGCGCTTCTGTCCCAACACAACTCCTAAAGTAGTACCACTAGCATCGCACATTATCTCAAATGGCTCAGCCCAATTTGGGTCAATGATCACTAGTGCAGAAATTAGCTTCTCCTTTAGGCATTCAAAGGCTCTGAGACATGCCTCATCAAAAACAAATTGCACGTCTAATGCTTATCGTGACCAACGACACTAACCTATGGTATGAGTGTCTACGATCGTTGATAATAGAGTAACCCAACCAAGGGTTGGGGTCGTGTCCTAAGGGAGTGGTAGTGAAAATAGTAGTTAATTAGAATTTCATTCTAATTAGTCGTAGCTAAAGATATTTGCGAATAAAAACACTAACCTATGGTATCAGGCAACTTACCCCGTTTCAAATGCATTCCTCTCGGACACCCATTTGCCGTATGAAGGACAACCTACGCCTTACCCCACTCACTCTCTCGAGTTGAGTGTTAGGATATGGGACTAGGGCTCACCCTCTCGGGCTAAACCTCATGTCGATCCACTCCTTAGGCAATCAGTCTAGCGGTCTTGGTTTCACGACCTCCCTTTCGGGCAAGTCGAAAACACATGGGTGGCTTTGTATTTGCAACTACATACCCATTAAATTAAACCATAACTACTAGGTGAAATCACCATTAAAATACATCTAACCTATCAGCAAGCAAGACCCAACAATAATATCAACCCATATTCGCTAAATCATACCCCAAGAATGGAGGTTTTTAGCCACACATCAAGGGATAACAAAATACACCTAAAATGATAATGAAATCAAATGGGTATAAGAAATTAAACCTTAATTTAAGCAAAAGATGAAGAGTAGAGAAGACCCACTTCCAACTTGGGAAAAATGAACTCCTTTCTTCAAGTCTCCCATAAAACTCTCTCCAAACTTGAGAGAAAAATACTAAAACTGATGTTCTAAAAGTGAAAATTAACAATAATGTTCGGGTTCTAATGTTCTGCACAAAAACTAGTAAAGAGTTTAGTATTTATAGACTTCAGAAAATAGTGTTGACGGATCGCTCGGTGAGGTTAGTCGCGAACGCCGAATGACTTGGCGATTCACCCTTCTTCTAGTTCATTGCCGTTTGTGCTTTGTCTTCACCATCTGTGCATTTTGGATCATTGGGAGGTATACTTCTACTTTACAGAACTGATCGGCCAAACACCGACTGCTCCTTTCACCACCTTTTATCTTCTCAAGTTCATACCAACAAGTCATGATTCATGGCATTCATCATTCATCTATCTCATTTACAACAAGTGTGATTAATCATGCAACATTCACATACATATAAGTATCATAATGAATCAAGAACAAACATACATCACACAATCATAGAATCACAACCATCACCTACCTCTAAACAAGCTTGAAACCCTAACAAACTTGATCCTTCCCTTTCTGAATTCGTTCCGCTTGTTCTTGGTCTACAAACAATCAATACAATAAGGAAATCAATAAGCAATCATTAATTACCCAAATTACTAACAATTCTATGAACCCTAGATCAAACTCATGATCCTAAGTATCCAAAATAGGGTTGTTTTCACCATATAATCTAGATCAAAACCTTCCCCCATTCTATTACGTTCTACAGATTGAAAAAACAAATTCGGAGAGTGAAAAGCTTATCTTTAGCCTCAAGAATGGTGGAAAATTGTTAAGAGTCAATTGGGGTTCGTTCCTTAGCTCTAAAAATCAAAAAGTGCAGAATGAGGTCGTTTATGGGTTTATTTACGACCTTAAGTCACGTCAAACCCGCCACATTGACCATCACCCCGCTACAACGGCCCCTCCAGAGCGACACAAATCTCGCTAAAATGGCTTGCACGGAACCAGTGAGCTATTTTAATAAATCCAAGACAAACATTTCACAACACACCTCTAACCAACGATGTTCAGAAAATACCCTTCACGTTAAGATCGATTCTAAGAGTTTTACTCGCCCGAATTCAATTTTGTAAAGTCGTACGGATCCTTAACGAGTTATCTAACTACTCTTGTAATCAAAATCAAAATGAACTGACCCGATTGTTACCATATTTCCCTACACCTTAAAGACTTCGATTTCATCCAAATCTGGACTAGGTTGGGAAAATCCAAATCCTACGAAAAAAAATTACGACCCAAAAATTTTTCCTGGGGGATTTTCTATAACGACGTAACCAGGTCATTATAATAGATACCAATTTACCCATCACTCATCCCCGAGTGACAAACTTAGGAAAGATAGGCTAAGGAAGGAATGAAGTAGTACCTGATACGCTCAAATTACACCTCCCTAAAGAAGTGTAAGCGATCGTTATCAAGTAAAGAACCCAACTTGTAGGTTGGGGTCGATCCCAAAAGGAAAATGGTTTAGACTTTACGTTAACCCACGATTATATTCAATTAGTCAAAGTATTTCCAAGAAAACAACAATTAATTAAAAAGGGGGGTTTTGTGAAACAATTATGAAAATTAAATAAGTAATCAGAATTCAGTAGTCAATGTTGGTTGTTATCAAGCTGAGAAAAATAACTAGGGTATATGTGTTCCCAACAAGCTCATAACGCAGTAATCCTAGTAACAACAATCCTTTCCTAGTGTATTACATGCAAAGTGATAAGTTAGGTATCTCTAAATCCTTGGTCCGGCATCTAGAGAATTTCACCCCGCACCTTGGTCCGGCTACGTGTGTATAATTTACT
>JAJOOS010011971.1:0-12375 GCA_029582725.1 Solanum chiquidenum
GGACACAGACCACGGACCGTGGTCTGATCTACGGACCGTAGGTCTGTCCGTGGGTCGAGACTTCGTCGATTTTTCTGACTGAGTTCTGGGGAGGGGCTGCAGTGGTAAACCACGGACCACCAGCACGGACCGTGGTCTGATCTACGGTCCGTGGATGGTGACCGTAAGTTGCACCTGCAACTTTTCAAAATTTGTATTTTTGGTCTGTTTCAGATACGGGGTGTTACAAAGATGAGTGGTTAGCCTATCAGGTTACTCGTGTTGTAACAAAACAATCAGCTGATATTGTTCCTCAATCTCCTAGTTCTTTTATTGAGCATCAATCGACCATTGTACCGTCACAACCTACTCAATTTGCACCAGCAAGACCACCAATTGTTCAAGTTTACTCAAGGAGGCAAGAGATTAACGATACATACCCTACATCAACTCCATCATCAGATCCTTCTCCATTTGATCCTTCAGAAAATTTGGACCTTCCTATTGCTCTTTGGAAAGGTACACATCAGTGCAAATTCGCATATTTCATAGCTAATTTTATTTCTTATGATCACTTATCTCCTGCATCTAGTTGTTTGGTTGGCTCTCTAGACTCTGTGACTATCCCTAAAACAGTAAAAGAAACCTTGAATCATTCTGGATGGCATAATGCAATGCTTGAAGAGATACATGCTCTAGATGAAAATCATACTTTGGATTTGGTGAATTTACCCAAAGGAAAGAAAGCAGTAGGATGAAAATGGGCTTTTACCGTCAAAGTCACTCCTAATGGTTTTATTGCAAAACTTAAGGCTAGAGGCTATGCTCAGACTTATGGGGTAGATTATTCTGACACTTTCTGCCTGTAGCTAAGCTCACCTCTGTTCGTTTGCTTATTTCCTTGGTTGCTTCTCAATATTGGCCTTTACATCAACTGGATATCAAGAATGCTTTCCTTCATGGTGATCTGCATGAAGAGGTGTATATGGAGCAACCACCTGGGTTTGTTGCTCAGGGGGGAGTATGAAAAAGTTTGTCATCTAAGAAAATTTCTATATGGTCTAAAGTAGACTCCTCGTGCATGGTTTGAAAAATTTAGAGATGTAGTTCAAGAATTTGGATTGAAGAAGAGCAAGTGTGATCACTCAGTCTTTTACAGACAATCTATGACTGATATTATTCTTCTAGTTGTCTATGTTGATGATATTGTGATTATAGGAGATGATTGTACTGAAATTTCTTCTCTCAAGCAGTTTTTACATGCCAAGTTTCATACCAAAGACTTGAAATAGCTGAAATACTTCTTAGGTGTAGAAGAAGCCAGAAGCAAGAATGGGATTTTCTTATCTCAAAGAAAGTATGTACTTGACCTACTCGCAGAAACTGGTAGGTTGGGAGCGAAATCGTGTGGCACACCAATGGCTCCTAATGCATAACTTACTAAGGATGATGCTGAACCTTTTGATGATCCAGAAAGATACAGAAGGTTGGTTGGGAAACTAAACTACCTTACTGTGACTCGTCCAGATATTGCCTATGCAATCAGTAATGTTAGTCAATTTATGTCTATACCAACAGTCAAACATTGGGCTGCCTTGGAACAAATTCTATGTTATTTGAAAGGAGCTCCTGGTCTTGGCATATTGTATAGTGACCGCAAATATACTCGTGTTGAATGTTTTGCAAATGCAGATTGGACAGGATCAAGAATTGATAGAAGATCGACTACTGGCTATTGCGTCTTTGTTGGTGGAAATCTAGTATCTTGGAGGAGTAAGAAACAAAATGTTGTATCTCGATCTAGTGCAGAGTCTGAGTATAGAGCTATGGCTCAGTCCACATGTGAAATACTATGGATACAACACCTTTTAGCTGAGGTTGGTTTGAATCCTTCTTTTCCAGCAAAACTTTGGTTTGATAATCAGGTAGCTCTACACATTGCTTCAAATTCAGTGTATCATGAACGGACAAAACATATTGAGGTCGATTGTCACTTTGTCTGTGAGAAGATTGAAGAGAACGTGATTTCTACTGGCTATGTGAAGACATGAGAGCAATTGGGTGATATATTCATGAAGGCTTGGAATGGAACACGGGTGGAATATCTTTGTAACAAGTTGGGCATGACTAATATCTATGCTCCAACTTGAGGGGGAGTGTTACAAAATGTAATTCTTGGAATAATACAAGAAGGAAATTGGTCCATTGTCTCTATATTTTACAGGTCGGAAGCTGGTTGCAAAGTAATTAAGGGTGGAACACTTGCGAATTCAATTTCATCTTAAAATAATTCACACATGCAGTTAACTTAAACCCAACCTCTCTATTTCTGAAAACATTCATAACAGACAACGCAAGAAAACACTAATGATTCAACAGCTGCGAGGCCTGTGAATTTTGAAGACTTATTCCAAAAAACGGAAAGGTATTGCCTGTTGTTGAATGGATACATTGAACAATACCCATAAAAAACAAGAACAAAATTCTACTTTGCTAAGGAAGAGACTCGCCTACGAGCCTAAACCAACGCCCCACTCCATAGCTTCAAATGGTTTTACGAAAATATTTACACAGAACAAAAGCAGCACCAAAGCTGTGCATAAAGCTCAAGAACCCAACAGCTCTTTGATACCAGATTTCTGAGCCATAGTGAGACGAGCAGGGAACTTGATGTCAAATTTGATCCTCAAATTTCCTTTCTTTGACGGGTCTTTTGGAAGCGGCATGCCTTCACCTGGGACGACATGTTCATAATTTGGTTGAATCACGTTGTTGATTGGAATTGTTAAGTTCCTTCCATCCAGAGTAGTGAGATGGACTGTAGTACCGGTTAACGCTTCAGCCAAAGAAATCTTTTGAGAGGCAATCAAGTCATTTCCATCACGCGAGAAAACCTTGTGAGGTTTCTCATCTATTATGAAGACCAGATCAGCTGGTATAACACCTGGCTGCTCATTCCCTTTTTCTTGGAAGGTGATCTTTGTACCTTTCTTCCAACCAGGTTTAATTTCGATTGTCAGAATCTCTTGCACAATTCTCTTGCTGCACCCAACACAAGGAAACGGTATAAGTTCAGTAGACAAATAGATATCAAAAGCACAATGGGAGTAAATCTAGTAAAGGCAGTGGCGAAACAACCACTTGATATGAGGGCCTCAAATGGAATTCAGAGCGCAAATGATTAAATAGGAAATGCATCCTGATACGACAAATAATTAGTGCAAAGACACAGGAAATAAGTCAGCTTAATGACACTGACAAACGACAATGTGTATTCAGACTCTCAAGAAATAGACCTCAAAATTTTCCTTACAGAGATTTCATATTCACTTACAGCTTTCAATATAAATGAGTTTGAAGGACCCAACTCGACCTAAAATGCAATATCACTACAGCTAGGCTTAATAGATCATAGCTCAAACTGAAATCATGCATGATAGTTCTCTTATTTCAACCAGACAAGATTTGACAGGCTAAATAGTCACAAAATGGCATAACACAAGGGTAATAATTTATCAATAACTTCACGTTCTAAAAGAAAAATCAAAGCAATTTGCAATTAACAAGGGAATAATTGACAGGTTTACCCTCGGCAGCCCAGCGCACAAAGCCTCCCGCATCCACGCAGAGACTGGAGAAGGGCCACACCTCAAGGATGTGATGCAGACAGCCTAACCAAATGCAAGCATTAGTGGCTGCCTACCCTAATCTTTCAAATCTCTCAAAAATTAATGACGTAAGAAAACTACTACCTCACTCATTCCATTATCCACAATATTTCCCAGAAGTGGTTGAGAGCCATGAGTTCTCATCCAACAGTGCAACATTGCCGGCAGACAGTTGAAGTTCCACTTTTAATGGACAAGCAAGGCAAGACACTAACCAGACTGTATGAACACCCCATTACTTGCCCAATGCAATTTCATAAGTAGAAAATTGAAGTTCAACATAAAAAGTGATTAACCTTGACCAGCAAAACGAATTGTAAGAACCTGATACTTACCCACTCGAATCGGCAATTTCTCTAGAAATTTTCATCTTTTTGGTGGTACCCTTGTAGAGATCCTCAAGATTACAAGGCAAGTTCTGTTGTACCGGAGCCTCTTTCCTTGGGACTGATGGATGCATGGGAACACCACCTCCTCCTTCACCAAAGGATGCTGCGAATATATCATCAGTGAACATATTACCAAACCTTGAACCCCTACCCCCTCCAGGTCCATATGGAGTAGAAAAGCCGAAAAATTCAGCAAATATGTCATCAGCATTTCTACTGTTGAATCTGAATGAAGTAGGGCCATCCCCAGTAGAAAAGTAGGTTGAACCGGCACCGGGACCACCAGCTCCAGGTGGTGGCACCCCACCCTTCAGCCCTTCTTCACCATACTGGTCATACACAGCTTTTTTCTGGGAGTCGCTAAGCACCTAGTAAATTTAATGCAGAAAAACATTAGTCATCTATCAGTAATAATTGATAGTTACACAATTCAAACACATTGAATGTTCACCAAATTAAAAATCAATAAACCCTTAATTCGATTCAAACTTCAACAAAACTTCCAAATTATGAAAATTGGTTCGGATCTAAAAGAATGAGATCATTTGCTTGGTGAATTCAGAATTCAAACAAGTGATTGATTAAGAACAAAGCATTCCAACAATTAGTTTACCCTATACAAGTTCATTTCAACAAAAATACACAAATTAGGTTTCAAGAAAACACAAAACCCATAATTCTTTTTGCAAGATTATAAACACTAGACGTTTTAAACCCTCAATTTTATCAACATTTAGACAAAGATTTAGAACCCCATTAGACTATAAACGAAAAAAGATTGAAACTTTAAGCAAAACCCACAAGGAAAATTGGAAAACATACATCATAAGCTTCAGAGATCTGCTTGAACTTAGCTTCAGCTTCTTTTTTGTTTTGTGGGTTCTTATCAGGATGCCATTTCATGGCAAGTTTTCTATAAGCTTTCTTCAAATCATCATCTGTAGCGTTCTTATCAACACCCAATACTTTGTAATAATCAACCCCCATCTTCTCTTCTACTGCTTCGTTTCTCTTCCTTTTCTTCACTTTGAGAAATTTGGGTTTTTCAAAAGAAGAAGAAAAATGGTTCTTGAAGTTTGCTTCTTCAATATGAATTTGTGGAGAGAAAAAAGAATTTGAAAGAGAGAAGGAAAGTGCAGGAGAAGACCGGAAAATGCAAAACTAACAGAGTCGAGAAAACTGTGGAAGATTCCAGAAGCAGTTCATAATTAGAACTAGGGTTAGTGGACACTATTTTAGCCACGTCATTATAAGTTCAGGTTTTTCCAAATCGATAATTTTTATTAAAAAATGTTAGTATTAATTTATTGATAATGAATTATTGATTTATGTTTGTTATAACTTATAGTATATACTGTGTACTGTTAATAATTCTAAATGGGTAGCATCTAATTTAATAGAATTTGATTTTTAAACCTAAATTACTCGATGATTTTAGAAATATTTCATTAGATTTTGTTTTGTCGCGTTGTTTGTAAGTGATTTTTAAGGGTTGGGGAAATCATGTGAATTTTTAATGGTTAATTTATAATTGATTAATTAATATTTTAATTATTCATTAAATATTTAACATATCTATAAATCGACAATCTTCAAAATCAAAATGAAAAGATTGATAACCCTACTTTCATGTTTTTTTTTAAAAAATAAATGTATTGTTTCTTTACTTTTAAACACATTTTATTTCTAATAAAAAAATAGCTAAATTTAAAAGACTACTCTCCAAAAGAATTTTAGTTTTAATTTTTTTTAGAAAATGAGAGCTATTTACAACACACAATTTTCAAAATAAACAATTATTAGAAAGTTTGATCGAACAATATTTATTAAACTCTCTTTTCTCTCCGCTCGAGGATCCAACTTCAGCCCTTGATTCGTTCTTTGGTTACTTGAGACTATGATCTATGGTGCACGGTTAATAGGAAAATATCAAAAATTACAGCTCAATATAAGTAATATTTTGCACCACAATCATATTTTTCAATTACAACAACATAATTAATACCTAATAACTATATTTATATAACCTTATTGATTGTTATGTGATATTTATCTATTTCGTATAAAATACAGTATATGTTACCTTATATAAATGTGTATAACACATCTCTAACAATACAAACGAAACTTTTATGTGATTTTCAATTGTAGATCTTAATAAAATTAAGTTAATTCTTCGTTTAATAATTTCAAATTTCGACAACGATCTTCTTTAAGACTATTTCCAATACGTACAAACAACATTTATTCCCAATTCAAATCGATAACGTCTAGGGATATTGTTTATTTATAGAGATATTGACATTTATAAATTTTAAAAAAATAAACAAATTACCTAATTTCCTCTTATTGACTTTGTTGGATAATTTAAACTCAAAAAAATTGCTATACTATAGGTAACTGCACAAATTCAAACTTTTTATTGACAATAACAGATTTGCTACTCAAAATTCATCAACTGAGGTTTAAATTTATTTTCTCTTGTTAAACTCTCAAATATTTAACCAACAAGTTAATGTTGCTAATTCGTATTTAAATTCCTTTTTTTATTTATTTAATAACGATAGTGCCTGAGCTGGCTTGCACGTATCTTGACAAATAACTGTCACATTTCACTAACAACATGTATTATGTAACTCTATCTACTAAGGCTAAAACATATCTAGTGTTGATTTCTTTTCATGCCAACTTGCAACTAAATGAACAAATATGTGATGAAAAAAATGTACTTGGAAAAAATAAACTTAAAGGACCTTAAATGTACCAGCAAAAATGCTCAAATGATCAGAAAACACTACTCCATCTGTCCAACAATAGTTGTCTACTATACTATTTTGGGATGTCCAACAATACTTGTGCACTCTATGAAACCAATGGATAATTTTACACTTAGTTCCTAATTTACCGTTATCATTAATTACAGTTATTTCTCTATAACAGTTTTCAAGACATTGTATTTATTATATTCAAAGAGTGATATGATAAAATTAGCCTTCTATTTATAGTTTCTTAAGAAGTGTGCAAAGTCAATAATAGACAACTATTGTTGGACAGGGTAATATTAAAGACCATTGAAACTTGGGTCAAATTTTTCGGTATGCATATTTATGATTTGTTCCGATCAGGTAATATCTTAGTTTGTTTTAAACATATCAAGGACTTTTAAGTCATTTTGAGAAGTGTGATTTGAGCTTTATTTAATCAAAAATAAAAAACTCGAGGTTGAAGACAAAATTCTTGTATTTCCTTGTATATCCATGTATATACCTATGTATATTAATTTTAACTTTTGGGCCATGAAAGATAGCAGAAATTCCTAAAAGATTCAATGGGCTTTGAATAGAAATATTTCTGAGGCCCATAAAGCAACAGTCTATCTCATTTGGGCCTTTTCGTAGGCCCTTTGGATATTTCTATGGATGTGCTAGTGAGCAGTATCGATGTGTATAAGCAAACATATACTAGTTAATTACTTAATATAACTATAGTTTACCTTAATTACAATTCGCGGCTTACTTTTAGCTATAATTACACAACTCAGCTTTTTAGTTTTGTATAATTCGCACATTTGTATAATTCAGAATTTGTATAATATAATTTGTATAACTTTTGTATAATTCAGAATTTGTATAATATAATTTGTATAAATATTTGCACTTCTGATGTTTGTAATTGTATAAATTAGTTATTTCAAGTTTATACAAAACTAACTGAATTATACAAATGTACCTGCGAATTATACAAACCTGTGAATTATACAAATCCGCGAATTATACAAATGAGGCAGCTTAAACTATAGCTACAACCCATAAATATGCAAACTATAGCTATAAAGCATAATTAAGTTTATTATAGTGGCTGTTTGTGAAAGTTTCTCAATATATCGATATTGTTATTGTTAGCGCAAGAATTACTTTAATGATAAATAATTATGGATACTTGCAAGATATCAAACTATTAAAAAGGAAAGAATCAAGTAGGTCCAAAAAAAGGAGGCACAATCAGTGGAAAACAAATTCTGTAATTGTGGCAATCAAGATCTCACTCAAGGAGACTGAAACGGTTATAACTAGGAGATCTTCAATCAAAGGATGTGTAAAACAGTTATATAACTACTTGCCTCAATCAAATCTTGAAAAAAGATAGACAATCATTAAGGAATAAATACATAGATTAATCTCGTTCAAAAAAAGGAAGCTGAAGATTAGCCTTTGCTTTATTCTTGGAAAGAAGGATTCCCAATTACCTCTTTCCAAGAATCATTTCTCTTGGGTTGCTATCTCTTTACAAAAAGAAGATTCAAGTCTTGATAGTCTATAAAAGCTCGAGAAATGTCAAGGAGATCACACTCATACATGAAGTCTGAATCTTCACACATTCTCTACTCTACTTTTAACTATCACTGTATTACTTAGTTTTTACTATGTAAACAAAAAAGAGAGGAGAGAAAAATATTGTTGGTAAGGTTGTGTATCAGAAGAGAAAAAGAAAGAAAAAGGTTGAGTGTAGACATAGGAACTATACTCTATACTTGTACTCGTCACAAAGATTCAAAAGGTTAGAAGAGAACATCCTTGCAACCCAAGGAGATTGGACGTAAGATCCATGTCGGATCCCAACTAGTATAAAAACATCTTGTGTCAATATTATTTTCCGCATTTTCATTTTGAATATTTATTTCTGGATCTAATAGTCAACCAGTGAATCTCACAAATTAACTATTGAAAGAAAGAAAAAAAAAACAATTCACCCCCCCGCACTTTAGTTATTTTATATATTTTTATTAAAAAGGAAAAATTACAATTTAATGTCTTTGTGTATTCTAGTTTATAAAATATATATGTACATAGTATATACGTTGTGCATACTTGTATAAAAACATGCATAGATTATACACATTTATACATATACTATCTACACATATATATATATATGAGAAAATGGTCAAATACCTCCCTAATCTATAATCGAATTCTCAACTACACACTTATATTTTACGAGTGTCCTATTACCCCTTAAATTATTTTAAAGCGAAATAAATGCACCTTTAAGTGCTGACATGGCACAAAGGGTGTGCTCACTCTCTTAAAGACATGTGAGAGACAAAGAACTGATTAAAAAAATATTTCAAAAATATTTTAATTTTTTGTTAAATATCATTTTTCAACTTTTGCTTTTAATTTTATTTTGTTTACTTTTTTTATTTCTTTTTCCTTTATCCTTTTCCCCCTCTCCCTCTCTCATCAACACCCACCCAGCTACCTATAAATCTCCATCACCATTGTTGAACCACTATCACCACAGCAGCCTCATCTCCACACCCATCTTCTAATACTTTTTCATAATTTATCTCACTATTACTCACATCCATTAACCATCAAAATCACCAAACAATCATAAAAACTATTATTTATGTAGTAAAAGAATAAATTAAAGTCATTAATTTTCTTGCTGAGACAAAATTTATCAACCTTCAGATCTTATTTTTAGTCTTTATTAACGTTCGATGAAGAAATCTAACCTATACATAATAAGAATTTCACGAAGTTGAGCAGCAACAATCAATTAATTCTACTCAATCCCGATATTTCAGTGATTTTTTTAAGTGTAGAAGGCGTAGATTCTCCACTATTTAAAAAATAATTAAAAAGGATGTATTCATCCTCAATTCTAAGACGATTAGCGAGAACTTCAAGCTTGAAATTGGAATTACAATTGAAGAATTTGAGTGGGAGAGGTGAAAATGGATGTTTAAATAGCTAATAAAGTAATTGTTGTAGTGTTGCTGATGAATATTGATACTTAATTTGTGGGTTATAGAATGTGGGAGTGGGGTTGGGGGTGGGGAGTGATTAGAGAGGAATGGCAACTGGCAACGCATGGTGCACACACTACATGGAAAGAATGTGGTTGTCTAGTTTTAGGGTTGTTTATATTTCGCTTTAAAATAGTTTAAGGGGGTAATAGGACATCGTAAAGTATAAGTGTGTAATTGAGAATTCGACTATAGATTAGAGGGTTATTTGACCATTTTCTCCATATATATTGTGTAAACTTTAACCATTTGAACATAAACTAATTAATTAATCAATATTAATCAGACAAATCCTAAAATTAGTGAATTCAATAAATCTATAACCTAAAAATCCAACTCCATGAGTAGATTTGTTTGACTTAGGCAGGAAGAAGCGGTCCTTATCACTCGAAGTAAAAGTAAAGATCAAGACATTGAAAACGCGAGGCGGGGTAGAGACCAGGCCAGACCCGCCAGTGCAGTAGTGATTACAGTGTTTGGGTCGGTGTTGGGTCATTTTCGAAGCTTTCAAATGTTGGACATATCGGTACTTCCAACAGTACTATAGGTGTGGTCACAACCTAAAAAAAATAAAGGAATCCATTTTCACATTTGCATAACATTAATTGGTTCCAATGTCTTTACGATCAGGGCGGAACTAAAAGTTCGAGTATAGATTGATATATTTAGTCGAATACAGAAATTATTGTGTAAATAACATATTTATATTAAGAAATTTATTAAATATGTATATATATTAAATTTAGAACTCAGTTAATAATAATTGAAATCATCGTTATAAAATTTAAAACCTATAAACGCGTCTGCTTACCATGTTTCAGAAATTAGGTCAAATAATGGAAGTAATGATTTACTAGTACCAGTAGTTTCATGTCTTAAAAGTTGTTGAAGATTATGGGAATCGATTGTCTCACTCGTCATAATATTGCTAGTCATCTTCAAGTATGAAAAATATATTCTTACTTTTTTATTAATTTTCGAAATTTTTACTATATGATTCTGTAGATTTGGTTTAGTAATGATGCCAAATGAAATGGTCCTTATAGTTGTTCCATTGCATTTGGAAAATAGAATAATATTAGACAATGATGAAAACATGAAAAAGTAGTAATACAAGAATTTATTAGTTTTTTTGCCTTGTTCTCTACCCCAAATGGTATATTATATAGTTTTTAAAAAAGAAAAACAGATCTGATGACTTGAAAATTGGAAAGTTTTTTTACTTTACTTAAAAGGAGAAACATTTTGGGCACCAAAAAAAGCTGAATTCTAAGTTTAACGCGTTTTATTCAGATTCTCTTAAACTATCAATAGTCTTAATTATCTTTAGATCTAATTAATAAAACATGCCAAACATATGAAATAATTGATGAAAAATGTGCAGAAATATCGGTCCCATAGGAAATATTTGCTTGCAAGAGAAGCGGAGGCGGTGAGTTGGAGCCACAGGAGGCAACTCTATGAAGGTGCACCCGCGGTTGGAGGGGGCGGAGGAAAGAGAGATGAATCCGTGGCCTGCACCAACAATTGGCTTTCCACCTCCTCCTCCTCTTCCGCCCCCTATGGCACCTCCAATGCCTCATCATTTTAGACCCTTACATGTATGGGATCATCCATCTGTCGACCAATCATATATGCACATATGGCCTAAACATCTAGCACCTTCGCCGTCTCCACAACATCCATCACCAGCATGGGCTCCTCCTCCTCATCTTCATCCTCCACCTCCTTCAGATCCTTTTTTTTGGCATCCACACCATCAACGGGTGAGTTTTTTTTTATTTAATAATATCTTTTAACACGTTTTCTAACTTGATTATATTCTTTTAGTAATGAGTGGTAGGAGACTCGAATCCAAGACTTTTACATGCTTTAGTTCTGAAGTGTTTCTGAAGTGTGTGAGCATCTCATCTAAAAAATATAAGTACTAGACAGATCTAGCTCCCTTTTATTTACGTAGCTCGAAGAGAGAGAGAGAGAGAGCGCTCTATAGGAAGCCATTGTTGAGAATACTATTAATAAAAGTATGCTCCCTCCAATAACTTAAACTTTTAGATGAGATGATCGCACACTTCAACATAGTATCAGAGCAGACACATTTCCTCTCTCTAAGAGCTTAAACTTTTAGATGAGATGGTCGCACACTTCAACAACCATCCCATCTAGATAACGTATATTTGGAGCTCCATATATGACATTCAATAATCAACTAAGATATTGAACTACACCGATGTGAATTGTTTAAATCTAGCAAGTATAACTTGGAAATAATCTAAACAAATAACTTGAACAAACCATAGTGAAGATAGTATTTTTAGTTACAACGAGTTTGACATAAAAAACGTGTAGACAGTATACAGAGAATTAATAATTGTGTTTGATTGTATGTATGATTAAATGATAAATTCTCCTTTTGTATTATTGTGCAGGTACAAAATTCTCTTACACCAGGAACTCCTTACTTTCCAGCACTCATAGCACCAACGGTAACTATATGTTCAATCAATTAATCATTGCTCTTTTG
>JAJOOS010011972.1:0-24335 GCA_029582725.1 Solanum chiquidenum
CTTTTCATTTTAATTATGATTTAGCTTCCGCATCAGTTTATTATCTTTAGTATGCTCATGATCATGCCAACAGGGTTAGCTTGGGATCACTTGTGGTCCTAGGTCCCGTGTCCGCGTCTCGGGGGTAGTCTCGGGGCGTGACATAGATGGTGGTCGTGGTTACTCTTCAGCAACTTGACTTTCATCATATGGGATATACGAGTGGATAGTACGGTCCGTAGAAGTTAGTACGGATCTTAGATGCCCTATCATAGATAGTCCTTCCAGTTTTTAAGAAGGGCTGTTTTAGTCTTTTCCCCTATTTTAAGCCTAAACTTCGACAGTTTTACACCTTATTTCAATATAGTTCGACCCTAACTCTCTCATAATCATTCCCAAGACTTAGAGCAAGGATCCAAAAGGAGAAAATTAACTAGGGTTTCAAGCATCTTTTTCAAGAATCTTTATTTGGGTCTCATAGTCCAACACTAAGACCATTCATAGTGTTGGACTAAGTTCGACCTCATACCCTACATATAAATTCAGTCAGTAAGAATAAATTCTAGGGTTTTACCCTAAGTTCCATGAATCCTGAATTTGCTATAATACTTTGTGTATTTTGAGTTTGAATCATTGTTCATGTCTATTTTATAACATGAAATCCTATTTTATTTGAGGAGCATTGAGGACCTTTCCATGATTATTTTCGAGCATTGATTTCCCAATTAAAGTAAGTCTAATTATTTTACAAAATCATTTGAGAAGAGCTTTAAGGGAACACCAACGGTTCCAAGTGCATTCATTTGTTTTGAAAGGCTTTACTAATTTAACAAAAGCATAAAGGTTTCAGAAGCATTTTCAGTCAGTTAAAGTAAAAGATCAGTATATGTTTAATGAAGTACTACTTGAGTATTATCTCAATCCAGATATTATATGAGCATCATTTCATGTTTTTGGAGAAGTATTTAGCACCGAATTGGGTAGGAGTTAGGACAATTCAAAATCCATAAACTAGTAGCGAGCGTAGGATAGGACCGTACCATTAATTCAGGCAACTCCTCACCAACCTCATTGAGGGCTTTTTAGTTGGATCCGTAAGTTTAGTTACGTCCTATGCTCTGACAAGGTATAGGGCGGTTATGCTCCGACAAGGTATAGGGCGGTTCTTGAAATGTGGGAAATACATTGTATCATCACGAGGCTTATAGTAATGATTATCAGTTAGAGAAACTCCTTAAGAAAAGTAAATTGTATTATTTTAGTATTTGCTATCATTGCATATCTTATTGTGAAGCTTTTAATGATTTTATTTCATCTTCATGCTTTACTTCAGTTACGTTATTTTCAATCTTCCATCCAGTTCAGTTATTTGTTTCATTCAGCTTTATTGCATACTGTACATTTCATGTACTGACGTCATTTGATGCTGCATCGTTTTATGATGCAGATACAGATATTCAGGATCATCAACAGACACTTAGTTGAGATTAGATAATTATTTTCCCCATCATCACCTAATCGATCACCTTGAGACATTATTTTTCCCATCAATAAGCAACATTTATTTTCTTCATGCCCTTAATATTTACAATGAGTGCAATACAATGGAAGATTATCATAGACAATTTTATTATAATGTTCAATAATTTTACCCCGATTCTTTCTCCAAAAACTATAGTCTTACACGATTTGAATGCTTACCTAATATGTCTAGGATTGTCTTAACCCTAACGTTACTTGACCTTGTTCGATCTTGTGTTGCTTTATCCACCACAATAGGCTTTCCTACTGCTGTCGCAATCGATAATAAGGACCTCCTCACAAAGAGATCTGTAGATAACTCTGACAATGATTTACATACCCATACTTTAGGTATTTCCTCCTTAGGATTGAATGATGACGTCCATAGAAAGATTCTGAACAAATATTCTTTGCCATCAAACTTAAAATATTCATAAGATTTGATAAAACCTGTACAAAGTCCTCATATAAATCAAACATGATCAAAATGTGACGAAAATCAAGTTGTTTGATATTACAGTTTCTTTTAACATCAAATTGCTTTGGTAAAAGCTTTCGCAACTCTGATAACATTGTTTTTTCATTAGAAAATTTGATAATCACTACTTGATGTAAACATTGTTCCCTAGCAAATTGCTCCCTTTCTTTCATAATAAATCTCATAGTAAATTCTCCATGAATAAACTCAATGAGTTTTAGTATGTATTTTAATAGATATTGGGTCGTGTGTTGTGGTTTAAGGGTTGCTGAATAGGGTGTTTTTGTATTAGGGTTGACGTTTGTCTCTCCCACAGCCAAAGACTGGGGAAGGCGAAAGGCGAAGTAACCATGACTGCTATACAAGTCGCCATGTATAGAGAGAGGAAAAGAAAAGAGTGGGAGCTTGGTCAAACTTATTTTTAAAGCTCAAAGTTTTGAATATTTCTTAAAGATTGGGTCTATTTAAATATTTCTTAAAATTTTAAAAATTACATTTTTCACCCCAATTCTCTCAAGCACTAATGAAAAAAAGATTTGACTTGCACTAGTCAAACTTGTCACCAATTTTAATTCCAATAATTTTTTGTCATCTTAAGCTCAATTGTCTCAAAATTCGTCTCCCTCTTATCTGTCTGGTTGTGGGTATTCGGCCACCGCAACTGGGCGTGTAGAGATCAAGAGATGTCAGGGCGTGAATGCTGCGAGAATCCACCAGCTTTGAGCTCAAGCAGCGGAAATGGGTGTGTGTTACAACTTGGAAGCTTCAGCACATACGTTTCTGGTCCTTCCACTTCCAAACTCGCCATCCTCCTTGTCTCCGACGTTTATGGTATGTACTTCCCCTTTGATTTCTGTCCACCTTTTTTGTTGGGTTGGGGTTAGGGCTCATTTGATAATAACTAATCTTGAGATTAATTTTAAGATGTGTTTATTTGATATTTGATTGGAATAAAATTGCAGGATATCATATTCCTGCATTAGTTATCTCGTGATTGTAGTGTTTTTTTATCCCACATTGAGGTTGTAATAATGATGCGGATTACTAATCCCGGGATAACTTAGCCTATTACTGTAGTAGCAACAGCTAGACTCCAAGCAACAAGATGTATGGTCTGGAAGGTTAATCAATTTCCTTATTACAAGTTATCCCTAGTTTCCTTTGAGTTTTACAACAGGATGTATAACAAATGTTTGTTATGGAACAATTAAATGTGATAGACAATCTCTTATGGTCTTAATTCTTTACAGGTTATGAAGCCCCAAATCTGAGGTACATGCTGCTTCTCAACTTCAGCCTATACTTGTTAAATATATATTTCTGTTACTATCCATTGTGGGTCAAAATAGATGTACAATTACTAGGAGATGCTTCCCATTGTGGGTCAAAATAGAGCAGATTTGTATAGCTGACCTAGCTTGCTCGGGATTTAGGAATAATTAATTGATTGATTGATTCATCTCAAACGTATACCTAGAATGTTTTTGGTTCTGTGAAACTTCTATTCTTACTTGTCAGACGTCGGAATCTTCGTTACAACCACAACTATTCCAGAAAATGAGTCTAACTGCTGGTGATTCTATGGTGTCTTATCTTTTTTGATCTTTTGGTTACATCAAGAAGAAGTGGGGGACAGAGGTCGTTGTGTTTGTCTAGTAATTAAGCTGCAAGGAGTTCCTATTTTATCTTGGGCTGATCGCAAAATCCAACTGTTATGTAGGAAGCTTGCTGACAAAGTTGCAGCTGCAGGATACTATGTGGTGATTCCTGATTTTTTTTATGGTGATCCTTATACGATCGAGAAAACTTTATCAATCTGGATACAATCACATGGAACAGTAAGTTTAGGATTTGTTGAAACTTAATCTTTGTCTTTTTAGTAACGTTGCTATAGATTTGCCTCTCGAGAGTCAAAGGAGGCTAGGCAATTGGTATACAATTTCTCAATTCATTAAGCTGATCATACTCGGGAATGTTCATGACATTTATAAAGCAGACTTCTTACCATGTTACTCATATTTTTATTTTGTTCTTGTTAGGCTAAAGGATTTGAAGACGCAAAACAGGTTGTTGCAGCTCTCAAAGATAAAAGTATATCTGCAATTGGAGCTGCAGGGTTTTGCTGGGGTGGTAAGTTTTGAACTTAATGGTTTTAGGGTTGTCTAGCCCTTGTCCATACTAAGATGTAAAGGGTCAATGTTCTTGCGATTGTTTGTGATCCTGACCTCCAGTTTTCTTAACAGCAAAGGTGGTTACTGAGCTAGCTAAGTCCGACTACATTCAAGCTGCAGTGCTATTGCACCCATCGTTAGTGAAGGTTGATGATTTTAAAGGTATGGCTTTTATTACTAAAATCATCTGTGATCAAATTTAGCTATTACTCTGCTGATTTTACACTGATTTGTTGCATATGCACGCATTTCATTTGGTGTTCTCAGTGTGACTTGAATCCTAGCTTTATACACATTTGTTGCATTATGCACCCATTTTATTTGGTGTTCTCAATGTCACTTGAATCCTAGATTTATATGCATTTGTTGCATTATGCACCCATTTCATTTGGTGTTCTCAATGTCACTTGAATCCTAGATTTGTACGCATTTGTTGTGTATGCTATTTATATGTGGGCCATTGAGATCCAGATGATGGTTGCTATTCTGAAAACTTCATATACGTGTTTTGTATTCGTTTACGCCTCAATTCCATTCTAATATTGAATCTTGCTAATTGTTTTATGAATAACCCCTGGTGCAATTGGTATCAAGTGTTGTTTGATTCTGATGACTACCTTGGACTGCATCGCCATGGGATCTTTCCTTTTACTCTCTATTTTCTTAATTTTCCTATTTGTTCCTTGTTTTCTCCTCACCAACTGATGATACATATTACTTGCAGAGGTGAAGGCACCAATAGCTATTTTAGCTGCTGAGATAGATAAAATATCCCCTCCAGAGCTTATTAAGCAGTTTGAGGAGGTTTTATCATCAAAACCTGAGGTACATGAACATCAGAGTTGCTTATTAGGTTTTTCTCGTCATTCTAAAATGATTGATGTTTGAAATTATAATGTCTTGTTTATTCAGGGGATATACAAGTAGGTGACTAATTTGATTTATCTCTCATTGTGTGTTACAAGATTTTAGATTCACCCTTTGCTTTGGTTTGCTCTTGTTGGTGTTTTTTAAAAGATGGGGAAACACAAAAGGATTGAAAATGTCTCTCAATATTTTATTAAGCATAATAAGGCTTTAAATAGCCAACTTGATAACATAATCTGCAGAAATCTGCATAACAAAAATTTAGAAAGACTAAATAATCTCAACAACTAAAACAACCTAACAAATATTTAAAATTCAAATTCATCCTAAAACTAGGTAACTTATTATTTTAAAAATTGACTGCAGTAACTAAAAGCAAACTCAACACTTCTCCTTTGCTTTAGATACTACAATTTAAAAAAGTTGCTCCTCGATTTCTGCTTCTACAACTTGTGCTTGAAGATTATTCTTAAGCTTGCACACTTTTGTGACATGACCGACTTGTTTGCAATTTACACATATTGCATCAGGTCTCCACCAACAAAAGTTTTCCAAGTGCATTTTTCTTTTGCAGTATTTGCAAAGAGGATAATTATCTTTTTCTTTTTTGTTTTGTGCATAAAAGGCACCCTCAGTAACATTATCTTGCCTGAAGGTTCTTCTTTGCTCTTGTGCTTGAAGAGCACTTATTAGTTTTTCAACAGAAATAGTAGAGAGATCTTTAGACTCTTCCAGAGATGAAATTTTAGATTCGAATCTCTCTGAAATTGTCACAAGAATTTTTTCTATTATTCTGTCATCTTTGAAATCCTCGCCAAGCAACCTGATTTTATTAAAAATAAAAGAAATCTTGTCAAAATACTTAACAATAGTTTCATCTTCTTACATCCTAAGAGATTCAAAATCTCTTTCCAAATTCAAAATTTGCATTTGCCTGACTTGGTCAATTCCTTGATATACTTTTTTTAATTTCTCCCAAGCTGTTTTTGCTGTCTCACAAGCAATGATTTTAGAAAAAATCGAATCTGTAACTGAATTTTGAAATACAGTTTTGGCTTTGAATTTTTTGGTTTTTCCATCTGAATGAGATTTAATTTGAGCAAGGGTAGGATTTGCAGGGAGAGGTTGTAAGGGTACATCTTCCATTACAACTTCCCACAGATCATAGGCTTCAAGATATGATTTCATTTTCACTGACCAAATCTGATAGTTTTGAAAATTTTTGGGGCATTCAAAGAGAGACTGTTGCTTGCCATTTTTTTGGTTAAAATGGTTTAGAAAAGCTTGTGCGTTGAAAAAAGCACAGGTTCAAAAAGTAGCCCTGATGGGTTAAAATAGGTAGTCCTGATGGGTTAAAGGTAGCCCTTACGGGTTAAAAAGTGTATGGTAGTTCTTTGAAAGATTTCACAGATCCTTAAGATCAATGAACCTCTTGATACCACTGTTGGTGTTTTTTAAAAGATGGGACAACACAAAAGGATTGAAAATGTCTCTCAATATTTTATTAAGCATAATAGGGCTTTAAATAGCCAATTTGATAACATAATATCTGCAGAACAAAAATTTAAAAAGACTAAATAATCTCAACAATTAAACAACCTAACAAATATTTAAAATTCAAATTCATCCTAAAACTAGGTAACTTATCATTATAAAAAATGATTGCAGTAACTAAAAACAAACTCAAACAGCTCTCTTCTCTTGCCTTCTGTTTTTATAGGTGGACAAATTTGTCAAAAAATTTCCTGGTGTTAAGCATGGATGGACAGTGAGATACAATGTTGAAAACAAAGAGGCTGTGCAGCATGCTGAAAAAGCCCACTGGGACATGTTGGATTGGCTTACCAAGTATGTCAAGTGAGTGCAAGGATACCTGGCAGTTGCAATTTCCTGTGAAGAAGTCTAAATATCTGCAATCAGAATAACTATGCAGCTAAATATTGATGAACTCCATATTGTACATCTTGTTTGATATGATGTTATCTTGCTGTGACTGTTATTATCTGAAACATACTGGATGGTCTCATACTCTTTATGCCTGAGAATTGTTTAAGTAAGGGGTGATTCTGCTTCAGTTTGTCCAATGTATCTGTTATGAGTGCTTTCAAATTTCAAGACTGCAATATGCTTTCATATCTGAAACACTGTGTGACCACCTGATGGTGTGGAAACCAAAAATGACAGATATAAAACCGGCATAAATAGGCCGAGGTGATGATTAGTACTCAACTATTAATGAAGATTTATCACAGATTCTGTATGTTAAGTTTTCCTTGTATGTGCTGTTTGCATGAAAGTGATAAATTTTTAGCTACACACACCTACATATGCTGCACCTTCCCTTAGGCACAATAATAAGATAATTGAATGTGATAAAAGGAGACGAGTTAGACCTAAAGTCAAGAAAGCTATTTAAAAGACTTTTAATCTCTTAGAAAACAGTAAGCACTTAGCTAATAGCTATGAACTGACTATAGTAAAAGTAAAGAATCTATGATACCAAGGAGTTGTGAATAAAGCTTAGTTGTTCTAGTTACATTTGATTTGATATTTGTTAGAAACCTTTGAAGAGTGTAGTATAGACTAGCTAATTTAGGATACGAGACATAGTTGATTATGTGATTTGTAGAGAGAAAGTAGATGAAATCAAAATTCAAGCAAGTTTTCTATCTGATTCGGTTAATATCTAATATAAAGGCATTGCTTCAGGTACAGTCAGAAGGGAAGTGGACTTAGCAGTGTCCGAGGTCCCCGTTCCTCTATGTGACTTCACTATTCTTAGATGACACAAGCAAACGACTACAATGAATTTGCAGGTTTCTTCATCAGTATTCCATACACCGTCAGCGTAGCGATTGGTAATTCAAAAATAGAAAGAATATAAATAAAGGTGCATACGCGAGAAGGGCCCCCCATACACTGTCAGCATAGTGATTCTGCTTTAGAGCTATGTTTGGCTCCATAAACGAGACATAAGATGTCCAGTTTAAATCTGCTCACGACCATGTACCATCACCAAGTTGTCGGACGTCTACTTCCCAACTTGATTATTGGCCTTAAAATGATTCTTAAGCTGTGAGTATAACCTGGACAAAACATTCAGAAACTTGTTGATAAGTCAAATAGCCAGGAACATGGGCGGAGCTACCCTTGTCCAAGTGGAGTCAATTGACACTCCACCGGAATATTACACGGTGTAGAATGTTTTTCTTTTTAGATATACATTGAATTTTCTTGACTTCATTTGTTGTCTTTTTTATATTTTAAATCCCCTTAGTGAAAACCGTGACTCTGTCGTTGGGAAGGAACAAATGAAAGTCACCATAACTTGATGAATTCAACTAGAGCAGAAGCATACAAGTGCAAGGATATTTCAGGTGCTAGTTCTCCGTCTGGAAAACTGAAGTGCTGCATACCTTGAGAAAGCAAAAGTGTTGCACTTCAACATAAGTAGATTTTGTCAGGTAAGTAGAGCAATAGAAAGTAAAGCTTTGATGGGTATTTAACTTATATGCACCTATCATGTAAAGAGTTTTTACAATATCAGTGTAGTTTAACTTCTTGTAGGTTACTGTTTGTTTCCCAGGTACTAATCCAACTTCTTATGGATGGTTAGCTATAGACTTGTAGCTGTATTTTAGGCAACCTGATTGTGTAAATTTTTTTTATTCTATGTTCAAAATTCATAAAATAATCCATAGCAATCATGTAAGTATGAGACTTTTCATACTTGTCTGGACACTGAAATTATGTAAAATTTAATCGTATTATCTTGAAAATACAAGGTTTATATTTGTACCAGGATAAGTCGGGATTTTAAGAATGCATATTTTGTGGATCTTGTCTTTGATACTTTGCTATAAATAGAGCCACATTTTGTGGTTCTTTGTTAAACAGTCTGTGAAGTGCTGAACTGCTGATAATTGTGCTTATAAGATTCTTTTTTACTGGATTTCTCAGAATTCTACTGTCATCTGAAGCACCCTTAGGGCATCTCCAATCCATCTGTAGAGTGCTGATAATTGTTGAGACTTTTTTTAAAATTTTATTTTTCATATTTATCTCCTTTTAACGAAGTTTTTAATTACTTTACATTTTCTAGGAAAAAAGTTGAGGAATAATCAAAAGGATAAGAATGGAAATAACATTTAATTTTTGTCCTTATATATTATTTTCTTACTATCATTTCATTGGTGTGCTGGTCAGTAGTCAGTTGATGTTTACTTTCGTACTACCATTTCATTGATGTTGTTAATATAGGCCAAAAATATAACTGAGACGTCTCAAGATTCCAATAGATATTTGTAGCCATGCGGATTTGAAGATCTCTGATCATTTAGTATAAGTGCACTAATAAAATGAGTATTTATTTGTGTTGGTACTTAATCTGTTGTTGCCTAATGGTACTAAGGTTCATTGGTGTATAAGAATAGTAATGAATATGGTTTATTAGTAATGTATGTATAAGTTATATTGAAATTATTTTTATGTAATATTTGGGTTGGTGTATTGAAAATAACATGTATTATATTTCTAAAAAAGGTATTTGTAAAAATACCCTCCACAAATATAGTGAAAAAGATTTTGAGGGGCAATTGTGTAAGGGGCATATTAATGGAGGAGGTTATCGAGTTAACGTGAACTCATGATCCTCTCTCGAGATCATGTAGAATAGTGTTATAATTTTTTTTAAATACTTAGAAATAGATGTGTGAACTCACTTTTACTCGAAGTAATCTATAATGGGGTGGTGATTGAATGCACCTCTCTAATTGAGGATAAAAATTTTAATCTTATATCTATCTCGTCTTTTTGAGTTCCTCGCTTGAAGGACTACTCATTAGTCAATAATTCCATGCTATATATATATATATATATATATATATACAAATATGTTGGTATCATTGAGGAATGAGTTGGTTGTAGGGAACCTTAATGATATCATTGCAGTATATGTATTGTAACACCTCAAAAATTTCTAGGCTAAGACCACCCCATTCATGGCTGACACTCTGAGCCAAGCATGATCGTCCTCCATAAACTCTGAGGCTTGAACTCTTCTATCTACATAACTCTTCTATTGACTCTGGCTGTCAATAGTCTACCCTGAATCCTTTAGACCTGCTCCATGGCGTCTCTAAGCAAATTTTTATCTAATGAGTCCATCTCAGCTGAATCAAACCAACCAATCAGATATCTATACCGTCTACCATACAACGCCTCAAAATGGGGCCATCTAAATACTAGAGTGATAACTGTTGTTGTAGGCAAACTCTGCTAAGGACAAGTGTATATCCCAATGAACACCAAAGTCAATCACACGCGCGCAAAGTATGTCCTCCAACACCTGAATTGTTTTCTAGGACTGCCCATCCATCTGAGGGTGAAAATTTATACTCATATCCAAACGAGTACCCAGGCCATGCTGTAGGGCTTTCCAGAAATGGGAAGTAAATTATGAACCTCGATCAGATACAATAGAAATCGGGACTCCATGTAATCGCCAATATGACTGATATAAAGCTCGGCTAACTTCTCCACCGTATACTTCACCCAAACCGGAATGAAGTGGGCAGACTTGGTCAGCCTGTCAACAACAACCCAAACGGAGTCATAATCACCCACTGTGGTAGGCAAATCCACAACAAAGTCTATAGTGATCCGATCCCACATCCAAGTAGGAATAGGCATCCTCTAACATATACCCTCGGGCCACTAGTTCTCACACTTGACCTGTTGGCAAGTCAAACACCTAGAAACAAAGTCGGAAAAATCCCTCTTCATTACATACCACCAGTAATGCTGAATCAGATCATGATACATCTTAGCCGCTCCTGGATGGATGATATATCGGGAAAAATGAACCTTCTCAAGAATCAATCTCATCAAATCACCCATTTTGGGCACAAAAATCTTGCATGTGATCTTCAAGACACCATCAGAATCAAGGACATCATATTTGGCTTTCTCTCAGAACATTTTATCTCGAATGAGACATAACTTCTCATCATCAAACTGGTGCTCACGGATCTTCTCGACTAAAGAAGACTGAGCCTCAATAAAAGCAGTCATAACATCACTCTCCTCTGAAATCTGTAACTGAACAAGATTGTTAGCTAACATCTAAACATCTCTAGCCAACGGTCTCTCCTCAATACTAAGCGCGACAAGACTCCCCATGCTAGGAGTCTTCCTACTCAAAGCATTAACCTCCACACTGGCTTTCCACGGATGATATAGAATGATCACATCATAATCCTTCAGCAACTCAAGCCATCTACGCTGCCTTAAGTTCAGATCCCTCTGACTGAAGATGTAATGAAGAGAGTGATTATCAGTGAAGATCTCATAATGCACCCCATAAAATAGTGATGCCACAACTTAAGTACAAAGACCACAACCGCCAACTCCAAATCATGAGTAGGGTAGTTCTTCTCATGGGTCTTCAACTGCCTAGAAGCATAAGTAATCACCTTCCCATTTTTCATCAATAAACCACCTAACCTGACTCCTGAAAAATCACAATACACAATAAAGTTCACACCTTCCTCAGGTAGAGTCAATAGAGGATCTGAAGTCAACAAAGTCTTGAACTTTTGAAAGCTCTCCTCACACTTATCGGACCATTGAAAACCCACACCCTGTCGGGTTAATCTAGTCAACAGAGCTGCAATAGTAGAGAAACTCTAAACAAATCATCGGTAATAGACTTCCAATCTCACAAAACTCCAAATCTCAGTAGGAGAAATAGGTCACGTCTAACTTCTAATTGCCTCAATCTTGGTCAGATCTACTCTAATACCCTCCTTGGACACCACGTGTCCCAAGAATGCCACATAATTAAGCCAGAACTCACACTTTGAGAACTTGACATACAACTTATCTTTCCTCAAGTACAATCCTCAAGTGTCGAACATGGTCCTCCTCAGTCCTTGAGTAAAACAAAATATCATCGATGAAGACAATCACAAAAGAATCCAGGTATGGTCGAGACACCCCGTTCATCAACTCCATGAATGATGTAGGGGCGTTAGTCAACTCCAAGGACATCACTAGGAACTCATAATACCCATACCGAGTCAAAAATAAGTCTTAGGGATATCTGATACTCTAATATTCAACTGATGATACCAAGACCTCAAATCATTCTTAGAGAACGACAATGCTCGCTGATCAAATTAGTCATCAATGAGTGGAAGAGGATATTTATTCTTCACAGTTACCTTGTTCAATTGTCTGTAATCAATACACATCCTCATAATCCCGTCCTTCTTCTTCACTAACAACACAGGGGCACCCCAAGGTGACACACTAGCGCAAATAAATCCCTTACTCAACAAATCTTGCAACCGATCCTTCAACTCTTTCAACTCTGCTAGAGCCATACGGTAAGGAGGAATAGAAATGGGCTTAGTGCCCAGCTCCAAATCAATAGAAAAATAAATATCCCTATCGAGAGGAAAACCTTTATTTATAGCTTTCCATGGACATATTATAAGTGTAATTCGGATCAAAATCGAATGAGTTGTGATTCTCTGAATCTTGAAATAATCCTCTTTGATAGAAACTCTTAAAATAAATTATTTTTCCTTCTACTAGAAATTTGTGAGATAGAAGTTGTCGCACAAATGGTATTAACCATATTTCTGATTCCTATTTCAGATATGGCTGAATGGAAATTTGCTCATATTGCTCCAAGTGAGAGCGGTATTGATAGGAGTAAAAAGAAATAGTAGAAGAATTCATCGCACAAGGATCAAAATAAGTATGATTTAGACTCTGAGACCAAAGTCATTAGGAATGACTCAAGGACGCAACAAAATCAAGGTAGAGATAAAATAACATGTAAAAGGGAAGGAAGGAGACTTCTCGAGGATTTCAAGAAAATCCATATGGATCCACTTGACTCTTTACTAGATTTTCTCAGATCTTTTAACATAAAATTAGATGAGATTCATGAAATTTTCATTTATGTTGAGGATCGGGATGCATTCATCGTTTTGTATCATTCCTTACCAGAATTCTAGATGAATGAACTGATTATAACCTATAACGACATTGGGCCTAATGAACCATTATGGAGGTTTGTGGTGGATCTAGGAGTTAAGTGGCTAAAACTTCCCATAGAAGCATAGTTTAGTATTGGATATCTTGTTTATTCTTTACAATTTCAGTAATGAACATCTTTGATTATGTTTTAAATACAAATATATGTGTTATATCCTTTTATAAATTAGTGTGTTATTCTATTGTGCATTATCATATGGTGTTGATTATTAGACATATAAATCTTTGTGATTATGGTCTAAAATATATTAGTATACACATTAAGAAATTAGTTTCGAAATTTGGTTAAATATTTAATTTGTAGATGATAATTGGATGCTTACGTGTATTTTTAATTTTACATTAAATGTGAAACCTTTATGAGAATTAATTTTCTTGAATGTTTATGTCACATGAAAAATTAATTAAAAATTCTTGCCTAATTTCCTATCAAATACAATCATGCCATCAAAAAGTATCATTCCTGACTTAAACAAGGGTGAAAAACTGAACAATGATAATTACGACATCTGGATTCATAAAATATGGTATGCACTGGAAGAGAAAAATGGCCTCGAAGGTATAAATCATATTTTGAATCAACCAGAAGAGGGAAATACTGCACAACACATTAGAGACCTTGAAGCTTATAAAGCTTGGAAGGAGGCTTATTCCACTACCCGTGCAATAATAGTTAGTTCTGTGGTTGATGACCTCATACCCGAATGTGAGGAATTTCCTACTGCCCATGGTCTGTGTGCGAGTAACATATGGTGGTATCTGTGGCCTGCCTCTGACAGTTGACTATCAAATTTGACACTTACAAGAAGCGCCATGATCAAAATGTCAAACAATACCTTAGGGTGATGTCAAACATGAAATCTCAACTCAAGAGTGTTGGCCATGTTCTTTCATATGAATAATAAGTTCAGGTAGTGATCTAGTCTCTTCTCGATAATTGAGAACATTTGAAGGTTAAGTTGACCCATAATGATAGTATCAAAACTTTTTTTGATGTTGCTCGTCATGTTGAACATGAAGATTAGTGGCTTGGTGCTACTAAATTTGCTTCTAATGCCTTTGTGGCAGAGTCAAGTGGCACAAAGTCTCCAGGCTTCAAATGCAAGAAGAATCTGAAAGGAATAGGGAAAGACAAAGAGATCGGAGAAGAACCCTCTAAGTTAAAGAAGAATCCAAATTTCAAGAAAGGAAAATGATTCTTCAAGAAGACATACAAGAGTAAAATGAAGTTCTATAATTTCCAAGTGTTAAGTCACTTTGCTCGTGAATGTGTCGAGGCGAAAAAGATTGCATTCGAAACGCATCTCTAAGTGCTACATATGCTTCTAGTATTTCTTTATTAACTGAATCTTATCCTATGTGGGTTATAGATTTAGGATCCACCAACCAAATAAGTCGAGATCGAGAAGAGTTTCTAGAATTTCATCGAGTTTCATCTATATTAAGGTGGATCTACATAGGAAATAATGCTAAGCTGAAAGTCAAAGGGATAGGCACTTGCAAAGTGGATTTAGGTGGTGGCCGTTCTTTGATGTTGCATGACGTCCTATATGCTCCAGAGATTCGACGAAACTTAGTATATATGTGTTCTTTTAGACATTGGTTTTGATTCGTTTTCTAGTTTCTATGGTGTTAGAATAACTCTAGATAATGTCTTATATGGTTTTGGACTTCGTTGTGATTGTTTTATCATTTTAGATTATAATTATTCAGCTTATGAATATTATATTGACCGTTGTGTAATGACATGTTATTCAAGTAACAATGATATTGATGTTATTACATGCGATTCAAGATTAGGTCACATAGGGCAATATCGAATGAATATGCTGGCAAAGGAAGTACAGTTAGGTTCTTTCACCAAAATTGATATACCAACTTGTGAAAATTGTCTTGCTAGAAAGATGAGTTTCCACTTTAATTAATTCATTATGATATTTATGGTCCAATGAATGTGAGGGTAAGGTCTGGTGCTATATATTTCATTACATTTGCTGATAATTTCCCGCGCTTTGGTTATGTCTATTTGATTTCTCATAAATCTGAAGCACTTGTGTGCTTTAAAAGATATATGAATGAAATTAAAAATCAATTAGACAAAACCATAAATGCTTTAAGAACCGATCGAGGACGTGAATATTTGTCAAAACAATTTGAGGAATTATGTACCGAGAAAGGTATTATCAGATAATTAACTACTATTTATACAACTCAACAAAATAGTGTAGCTGAAAGAAGGAATAAAATATTATTGGACATGACTAGGTCAATGATGGCATAGACAAATTTGTCTATCTCATTCTGGGGAGATGCATTATTGAATGTAGCCTAGATATTGAATACAGTTCCCTCTAAATCAGTATATTTGACTCCTTATGAACTTAGGACTTGTCATGCCCCGAGGCTACCCCCTGGACGGAAACACGAGACCTAGGATCACGAATGACCCCAAGATAACCCTGAGCTGGCATATCATAATCAAACTGGACATATCTATGAAAAGATAACTAATGCGGAAGCTAAATCATGAAATAACGATATGAAGGGGTATACCCACTATTGGTCTGACTATATATAAAATTCTAAGAGTTTAGTGATACTGAACAATCACTCAAAAACTAAAGCTAAATCTAAACTATGTCTGGAAAAGACTTTAATTGACTAAAGTTGCTGGGACATGCCCCCGACTAACTCTAGTAAAACTGAAACTAAAGTGAAAGACTGAAATAGAAAACATGTCTATTGTCCTCGAAGTATGATGACTCACCACTGATGCTGCTGAGTGTGGATCGGGAACAGATCCGTGTGATCTAAATGCTGAGGACCTGAACCTACATCACGAAAAGATGTAGCGTAGAATATGTGTCAGTACTTGGAAGGTACTGAGCATGCATGATAGGATAAAGCTGAACAAACATATAACTGGACAAAGCATACTGAGCAATGATATAATCTGAACATTATGAAGATACTGAAATATATTGAATATGAACTAAACTGAATGCAATGACCAAGTACATAACATGTTGAAACTGAATACTGAAATATAAATGAAAACCTGGTCAAATGCATTAGAGTCTGACTGTGGAAGCTACTATTAACCGACATAAAACCACGTGACTTAAATGTGGAGTTCGATGTATACACCCCATCGAGAAGACCCAATATACCTTGCCAAGGGTATAAAGGCATGACTGGCGTGATCACCAAATCTGATGCCCAACAGATCGGACTTATAACCTACAGCGGCACATAGTTCTAGGACTATGAGGGTATGCTGAAACCCTAGTCCACTCGATGCTAAGCCTACTCCCAACTGAATATGTATATGATAGATTATGACTGAAATACTGAATAGCTCAAAATACTGACATGCAAATCCGAGAAAGTAACAATTATATACTTATAATGTGACATTCGAAACTGGAGCATGTATATCTGTTTAACTGACCTAGCATGTATAATTCATACACTAAGAGAATCTACACAACTAGAGTTTTGAGTTTCATGCAAAGAACTAAGCAACGATTTCATGAAAACATGATAATTTGATTAGGAATACTCTAACAGCTAAGTCACAACCAATATCTAAAGTTTTAGAAACCCTAGGTCTAAGCAAGATATAGGAATCAAGAATCTGACTGAATTCTAGGGACCTAGTGGAAGAAAGGAATCCACTAGTCAAATCTCACATACCTGGTGACAAAATTCATGGCAAAATATTTCAATTTAGGGGTTGGAACGGAATAAAACTTATTGCGTTCTTGTAAGGGTTTTGAGTCGCCTCTTTCTCCTATTTTGTTCTAAGCTTGGTGAATTCTAGAGAATAATGGTTTAGAGTAAAATCTGACTAGAATAATAGGCTAAAACTAACCAAAATGAAGTGGTTTAGGAATAAAATAATTAGGAAAAGACCCTATTGACCCTAAACTAAAAGTCGATAGGCTCATCGACGGAGCTGACTTACGGTCCATCTTGTTAGTCATCGTTTGGCTGTCAGAGGGCTGAAATCTGGGGTTTGAAAACTAAAAGTCGATTGGCCCATCGACGGAGCTAACTAACGGGCCGTAAATCGACTAACGGTCTGTCCTATCAGTCGTCGTTTGGCTGTCAGAGGGCTGAAATCTGGGTTCTGGAACTAAAAGTCGACTAACCCATCAACGGAGCTGACTGATGGGCCGTGAGTTTGACGGTCCATAGGTGGCCTCCATTGGTGGCACCTGTAACTTCTGAAAATCTGGAATTTTTTTCATTTCTCGAATCTGGAGTGTTACAAAATCTCCCCCTTGGGAACATTCGTCCTCGAATAAAGACTAAACTAGCTGGGTATGGAGGGAAGGAGCTGCAATCCCTACTACTAAGTACTATAAATTCATATCTAACTGAACTGAGTTCCAAGAACATGCAAATATGCTTAAAATTCAAGAACAACTGAAGGGACAAGATACTGAGACTGATTTTACGCAAGAGTAAACTAAGAGACTAGAGAGGAACTATTATCTGAAGCTGAAACGGAATTGGAAGGAAAGAGATGAGGATACTTGGCCTTCATGGTTGCTTCTGCTTCCCAAGTAGCTCCCTCTACGGACTGACTCCTCCAAGCTTTTCAAATCTCATCACCTCTTTCATAGGTGATACTCTTAGGAAAACTCAATCATCTATCCCAAACTCTAAGTTCTTTCTCCTTACATCTATATGGGACTTATGTCTTAAGTCTATTTCTGACAAGTTGAACTTTTTCCATAGCATCATGAACCGAATCTGGCCCAATCAAGGCTGTTTCATCTACTCATCCACCTTAGGAATACATAAGTGACCATCTCCCCCTCAGGAGAAAACCTCTACTTTCTATTGATGAATTGCACCTTCCAACTGAAGCAGTATAGGATCACTATCTGTTTTTATTTATTCTCCACTAACAATGGATATTCTAATCTATTCTAGATTATCACACCACCATCTGATGTGTCCGTAAGATTAACTCCTAAGTTAGCAAGCTGATGGACATCTTTTGCTAATTCCTTCTCTTTTTCCTCAACATGTGCCACACTACCCTTTAGAGATCATATTTTTGGCCTTAAGGTAAAGATAATTTGACCTATAGGCACTGAGCTACTACCCTTCCATTCTAAGACTGGCTTGTTGGAAACTTCAACCGAATGATCCTAGTTCTACTATCGATTGAGGCATAACCGAAATGTAACCAATCCATGCCTAGAATGATATCGAAATGTACCATTTCTAACTCTACAATATCTGCTGAGGTGACTTTCTAAGAGATTGTGACATGGAAATTTATGTATACCTGTCTAGCTATAACTGGGTCACCAACTGGAGTAGAGACTGAGAAGGGTTCTGAAAGAGTTTCTGGACTGACACCTAAGATTACTGTTATAAAGAGAGTTACAAATGTTAGAGTAGCCCCTGGATCTAACAATGCATAAACATCTAAATGAAAGAATCGTAACGTACTAGTGACCATATCAGGAGAATCTTCTTGATCCTGGCGAGCCTGGAGAGCATAGATTTTGCCTTGGCGTTGACCTCCACCTGTACCAGATGACACACCATGTTGAGTTGGGTGACCTGCTAGTGCTGTTGGGACTGTAGATTGAGCTCTGCTATCGTTACCTCCTAGCCCCTGCCTGACAGAATGGTAATTCTTCACCCTATGACCAGACTGACCACACCTAAAGCATCCTTCCTTGCCTGCAACACACTCGCCCAGATGTTTATTAACAACTGAATATGTATATGATACATTATGACTGAAATACTGAATAGCTCAAAATACTGACATGCAAATTCGAGAATGTAACAATTATATACTTATAATGTCGCATTCGAAACTGGAGCATGTATATATGTTTAACTGACCTAGCATGTATAATTCATACACTAAGAGAATCTACACAACTAGAGTTTTGAGTTTCATGCAAAGAACTAAGCAACGATTTCACGAAAACATGATAATCTGATTAGGAATACTCTAACAGCTAAGTCACAACCAATATCTAAGGTTTTAGAAACCCTAGGTCTAAGCAAGATATAGGAATCAAGAATCTGACTGAATTCTAGGGACCTAGTGGAAGAAAGGAATCCACTAGTGAAATTCCACGTACCTGGTGACGAAATTCACGGCGAAATCTTTCAATTTCAGGGATGGAACTAAAGAAAACTTGTTGCATTCTTTGAAGGGTTTTGAGTCGCCTTTTTCTCCTCTTTTGTTCTAAGCTTGGTGAGTTCTAGAAAATAATGGTTTAGGGTAAAATCTGACTAGAATAATAGGCTAAAATTGACCAAAATGAAGTGGTTTAGGGATAAAAATAATTAGGAAAAGACCCTATTACCCCTAAACTAAAAGTCGACTGGCCCATCAATGGAGTTGACTGACGGTCCATCCTGTCAGTTGTCGTTTGGCTGTCAGAGGGCTGAAATATGGGGTCTTAAAACTAAAAGTCGACTGGCCCATCGACAGAGCTGACTAACTGTCCATCCTGTCAATCGTCATTTGGCTGTCAGAGGGCTGAAATCTGGGTTCTGAAACTAAAAGTTGATTGGCCCATCGACGGAGCTGACTGACGCCCCATGAGTTAATTGACGGTCGGTAGGTGGCCTCCGTCGGTGGCACCTGCAACTTTTGAAAATCTAGAATTTTTTTCTTTTCTCGAATCTGGGGTGTTACAAGGCTGGTCATAAAACAAACTTGAATGATCGTTTTGGTGTGTTTGGTAAGCTAAGTCTGAAAGGAAAGAAATGTATCTTTATAAGATACTCATAACTCCAAAGGGTATGTGTTCATTGATTAGTTGGAGGATGGAAGTATTATTAAAACTGTATCACGAGATGTCAGATTTTTGGAAAAAATATTTTTCCTAAAAATGATAAAATAGATAAATGTGAGCCTCTCTATGAAATGTTGAATTCAGAAGATCAGGTACTGTCGCTAGGTATACTTGATAACTCAAAGGATCAAGAAATGATTCCTGGTCCAAGTGGGAGTTATGAATCTCAAAATCCTATAGAGAAATCTGAATTTCAATTACATAAGAGTATAAGAAAATGTGTACCTAAACGAACTTATGAGATTGAGGATTCTGTTTTCTTGGTCTCTCCTAAAAAAATGGATGAACCTAATTATGGAACAGAGGTTTTATCGAGTCCTAAAAAGGATGAATGGTTAAAAGCAATGAAAGAAGAATTAGAGTCCATGAAAATCAACAAAGTTTGGAATCTAGTTGACCTTCCTAAGAAATGTAAAGCTATTGGGAATAAATAGATTCTCAAAGTTAAACTCAAATTGGATTGGTTAATAGAAAGACAAAAGCACGATTGGTTGCAAAAGGTTTTACTCAAGAAGTTAGAATAGACTATGAGGAAACTTTGTCACCAGTTGTGAAGTTTACTTCCATACGATTACTTTTAGCTATTGTTGCATGTTTAGATCTAGAACTACACCAAATAGATGTGAAGAACTCTTTTCTCGATGAAGAATTAAATTAGGAAATCTACATGGAACAACCAGTAGGTTTCATTGTTAAAGGCCAAAAAGTAAGTTTGTAAGTTGAAAAGATCAATTTGTGGCCTAAAGCAATCTTCAAGGCAGTGGTACCTGAGATTTTATAAGGAGGTTATGTCATTTGATTTCACCATGATCGATGAAGACCATTACATCTATGTGAAAAAGTCCAATGGAAAATTTGTAGTTCTTTCTCTTTACGTAGATAATATTTTATTAGCATGAAATAATTTGGAGTATGTGAAAACTATTGAGGCATGGCTTTCAAAATCATTTGATATGAAAGATATGGGAGAAGCAAACTATATATTGGGTGTTAATATCCAAAGAGATCGTTCCAAGAAATTTTTGAGTTTATCTTAAGAAACTTATATAAAGAAAATATTGGAATGCTTTGAATGAAAAGTTGAAAATCCATGGATACTCATGTAGCAAGGAGTGAAATTTTAAGCCTTTCCAAAGACTGAAAAAGAAAAGGAAGACATGTCTCGAGTTCCATATTCTAGTACTGTCGGGAGTTTGATGTATGATATGATGTGTAATCTCCTAGACATTTGTTATGACGTAAGTTTGGTTAGTAGGTATCAGTCTTTGGAAATCAGTAAAGAGAATATTTCGATACCTGAAGGGAACTGCGGATCATACATTATGTTATAGTGGATCTGATTTATTCATAAGAGGTTATACAACTGTTGATTGGGTTGGTGACCGGAATGATAGAAAATCAATATTCGGCTATACTTTCTTACTCAATGGAGTTGCTATTTCATGGAAAAGTAAGAAGAAAACTTGCACAACTCTTTCAACCATGGAATCTGAATTCGTGGCATGTGCATCAACAGTACAAGAAGTTGTTTGGTTAAAGAGATTCTGTGAGTATTTGAATATTACAAAGAATTATAAGGGTCCCATGATTTTGTATTATGATAGTCAAGCGGCTATATAGGATCCTAAGATCACAGCAAGACCAAACACGAATACATTTAGTATAACTTTGTGAGAGATGTAGTAGAAAGTGGATAAAATAACTTTGCAATACAATCCTATATGTGAAATGATAGTTGATCATTTCACAAAGGTGATCTCTAGAGACTTATTTAAAAAACCCAAGTTAAGGCTCTAGGTTTGCGTAGAATTTGATGATATTTTAGTATTGTAAAATTACTTGCTTGTTATAAAATTCTCATCTATATAATACTATTGAATTTATATTCATATATAGTATGCATGTGATATTGTGTAAAAAATAAAATGTGTTGAACAAGTCACGAGATTGGATCTCTCACACGAGCAATCGCCTATTACATCAAGGAGCATGAACATATGAGTTTCACCATCATATTATGACTTGTTTTATGAACCAGACAAGTGTTTCTCTAAGAAAATGGGTTTAAATATCACTGAAGAGAGAAACTGGGGTTAAACATCTGGAGGTGTTTAGACCAAGGTCCGTATGATGTTGTATAATTGAAAGAATGAGACACATACACGAGTATAAGGTGAAAACATCATAGCATGTGTTTCAGACCACGTGTTTCTGATGATCAATGGGTCAATGAAAGAATGACTCTCTGCTTCTTCATTGTGTGAGACCCTGAAAAGTTAAAATGACATTTCAATGAAATACCCTTTGACCTTTTGCTGTTTCTTGAAGTTTCAATCGATGTTTCTACTTTATCATGTTATTAATAGCCATGAATGATTCGGCAATGCAGTGCATGTCTAGAAAAGCAGTTGAATTGGAACCGATAGATTCAAGTAAAAAGGAAAGATGATTAATTGAATAATAAACTTGTATACACAAGCCGACTATTGCACATGTAATTGTGTGTATAAAGTTAAACATGAACTCAAGTTAACCTCTTTAAGAGGATGACAAATGGAATAAGTAACTAATGAAGTAGTGATTGAAGTCTGGGGTATTGTGAGTAATAGCGTCCTTATATTTGTATTAAATTCTTTTCACATGTGATTGGATTCCTATGTAGGGTTTGTAAAATCTTGAAGACATGCCTTGATGCTCAGAGATCACACGATCTATTTGTCATATGAATTGTGTGTCTAGTTGATATCGTATCGGCTTGGGTCTTGTCCACCATGTGCGAAGTGAGAGATGTAAGTTTTTGGTGGGTCGTGGGCCATCCACGTGGAATGATCCGACCCGATCCTATCTTACCCGACCGATCTGTTTTATTTACTTTCTTAAGAAAATAATTAAATAAATGGATAAGATTATTTTTTGAAAAGAAAAGGAAACCGTTAAGAAGTTGTAATGGTTCAAACCCCTCCTTTTAAAAGGAGACCTCTTCTTTTCAGAACAGGAAAACGAAAGAACGATAGAAAAAAGAGAGAAGAGAAAACATGAAACTAGAGAAAACCAAAACGTTACTTTTTTTTTCCAATATTCAAACGACACACTCACAGACACTTAGTTTGTGAACAAGAACAATCTTTGTTTCTTAGTGATTCAAAGAGATATTTGGAGCAGCTCATTTTGATAGCGAAATCAACATCAACAATTTTCGCTGTAAGTATTAAGGTACTTATCCTATTGTTGTTTTGTTCATAAATTTCTTTTAATAACTTGACCAAACATTATATATCATCATTCGAAAATATATCTTTACTCTAGTGATGACAAAATAAATTAAATTCTAGAATCAAAGTGCATCACCAAAAGTACAACATACTTTATGTTTTACTTTTTCCTTAAAATCTTGCAAAAAATAATGAGATTAACTTTTATCCACCGCCAATTGATACTTTTTTTTACAGTGCAACATACTTTAAAGGTAGGTTTCTTTTCTCATTATTTTTATTTTTATTTTTATTTTATAAATATTAAATATAGTAATATAAGGTAATAAGGATTCTAAATTTATTTTCCTCTTAGTTTAGGATATTTTTTTTGGTTTTCCACCCGGTGTGTGGTACCCACATTGAACCCAACTAAATTCGAATTCACGTCGAAAAGTCTCATATTAGGGGATAAAGCGCTCCAGTTAACGAAATTATCATTCTTTTTTCATCGGTATACTTTTACAAGATTTTCTTAGCCGTATGATTGTTTCACCTCTTCTTCAATACAAGTGAAGCAAATCACAAGCATCCACCATTGAAGCAGTTTAAAGAAACTATCATCAACAAAATTCATTGTAATTATTCATTCATTTACTTTTTTCTATTTCAAATTTACAAAAAAATGTGTATTAAGGTTCATTGCATGTGATGTCATTAATTTTCAACATTTTGTTGGTCTCTTCAACAAGTTACCAAAATTCCTTGTTTTTTCCTTAATGGAGTTTGGTGGATTATTGCCCCTTTTTTGGAATTCTTCTGTGTCACAAAAATATGTACATTGAACATGATTCAACTTACATAGTTCTTGTCATTATAATTGATTAGCTATTGTTTCTAAAAAATTGTCTTGAAGAACTTCTTTTCTTGATTAATCTAATATTCATTAACTATATATTGTAGGATAAATCAGAAATTTCTAACTTACATGAGCAAAATACAAAAGGTGTGGAGCTTCACATGAGGAAATAGAAAGTAACACAAATGCAATTATACCATTTATTTCTCAGTTAGGTAGTGAAGAATCGAGAGTTTCATTGGGTCATTATGGGTTAAAAGTTGCCTACAACAACTGAACTTGCGTAGAGAAGAAAAATGAAGTTTTGTAAGTCTCAAATTCATGGAGAGAGATATCGAAGATGCTCCATAGAGAAGC